>OVAN01008401.1:0-18223 GCA_900406275.1 Anastatica hierochuntica | reverse complement strand
GGTGAGCTCGGCCCATTGCAATACTGAAGCTGGTGAGGTGTTGACTGGGATAAGTGGTTCCGTCGTACTTCGGGATCCTGACCTTTCTGGGGTGCGGGATGCGGAAGCACGTGATTCGGGTGGTAAACGGGACGTCCTGCGCTTCTCGGAGGACCCTGTCGATCTCGGGTGCTGAGCTGACGGCTTGGTGTACTCGGGAGTTGATTTCACGCAGATGTTGGCGCATGAGTTCGAGTTCGTCATTCCTCTCGGTAGGTTCCGGCCTGTAAGGTCTGGGGCTGGCTCCGAGGTGTCTTTCGATTGTTGGGCGGTGACGTTCCGTCAGGAATAATGGCGCTTCGGCGTCGTTCGCCGTCGGGGGATTCGACGAAGTTTCCCCGAAAAGGTTGCGCTGCAGGTTCGAGAGGAATTCCGCCGGCGCGTTTCTGGGGTTCATAGAGCCGGGCTTACTGGTGGTTCGATAGAAGCTTGGTGATGAGGCGAGTGCCTCGAATCGGGCGTTAGTCATCTGCGCCAGCGAGTCGACTCTGTGTATTAAGTCGGATAGGAGAGCCACGACGTCGGCGGATGGAAGGGAGGTCGTTCCCGAGATAGGTCTTGTGGGAACCCTGTTGCTTCCTACTTCCGTGACCCTCGATTCGGGCGTGTGTTGCTGCTACTGGGCTGGGGAGGCTGGCGTTGGCACGGACGTTGGCACGGGCGGGGGCAGGCGTGTTGCTCCGGCGTCTCCCCGTGGCGCTTCGACTGTTTGCTTGCGGGCCGACAACGCCGACTCGGATTGCGTCTCCTTCGCGGTGTTGGAGGCACCGCCCCGTGAGGCAGAGGGTCGTACCGGTGGTGTCGAAATCTGCCCCCGTGAGTACCCTTGGAGCGTTCGACGGGATGGTATTTTGTTTGTCGGACATCATCAAAGTGCCTTTTGCGTATAGAGTTCTCTTGAAATAGTCCCCACAGACGGCACCAAATGTTCGAGGCGTAGAGGCGACGTGACTTGTAAAAAGGGGGAAACGATGGTTCGCAGGTCAGAGTTCTCGTAAGATAAGGCGCATGTTCGACGATACGTATTGCTTTTATTCGAAATATTGTGAAAGGGTTACAAAGTGGATCTCTCTCTTCTCTAGTGTTTTCTCTATGATAAGCTCTCTTATGAAATTTTGTCAGAAGAAGTCGATGCCCATCTCTTTGCACAAGGCTAACTATTTATAGGAAAAAGTATTGTCGAAAATACCCCTCTCGGGTCGTGGGATGGTCCCGGCGTGACTAGGGTCGGCGAGATTCGTGCTTCGGTCCGACCGTGCATCCGTATTCTCGGGAGTCAGACTGTGTACCTTTTTCCGTGACTTTTTGGCTGTTCTTCCCGTACCTTCGCCTCGCGTGGTCTGTCGAGATTCCACGATGCTTCCGTATGTATTAATTACCTAAGGCGTACGTTCGCAGGCGGACTTGCCGGGCCTCGTTTGTTGATGGGCTTTGTGCGCTGAGATCAGAGCGTTCGGGCTTTGGTTCTTTTCGGATCTCATAGCTTCAGGCCTTTTTCAGAATGGGCCAGGTGTGTTAGGAGGGGTGCTAAACCCACCTCTAACACGTCTCCAACTATTTAGCGTCGAAACTACATTTTCAAGTATAATTTCAGCACTTAAAAAATCTGTGTTTTTTTAACTCTTGTTTTTGAATTCATTCATCACTCTGGTAGTTTCGACTCTGTATGCTTCATATGAAATTTCATGAAACTTGCACTTTAAAATCTGCAAGAAATTGTATTATATGGGATTCGAACCCAAATATAGGGTAGAAGTTTTCAAACCTTTGACCACTAAACTAAGAGGCTTCCACGACTCATTCTGGTAGTTTATTTATTGATTATGATACTGAAGCAGAACATGGTAATCAATCTGGTATTGATTATGGTAACAATGTAAGAGAATCACCATTGGCTCTCTCAAAAGTGTTTCAATATTATTATATTAATATTTTAACTAGGATTTAACTCGTGCAAATGTGCGAGATCACATTTTATTCATTTGAAACTATTGTATAACTTAAATTTATAAATTTATAGTTAAAACTAAAAATTTTCGGTGTTTGTTAAGTTTAAATCCGAGATGAACTAAATGAGATCTTCTTTTTATAGTAATATCCGTCTCAATTGACCTGCAATAATATCTAACTTTTTCTTTTAAAACAAATTTCAATTAAAATTGTTGAAGATAAACTATTAGTTATTTATATATTATAACTAAAATAGTTTTTTTAGTTTTTTAGTATTTATAATTTTAATGTTTCAACTTTCAAAAATCAAGAGTTTCTTTATTATATAACTAATTATTCCTACATTAATATTATATTTAAACATATATTATTTATTTAGAAATATATATTTTTTAAGATTATTTTAAAAATAATCAATGTAAAAAAGGATTCTTCTACTTTTTTTTATTTTTTTTATTTTTTTAAATAATATAATTTTTTTGATGGATTTTTTTTTAAAAGATATCATGAGAATATAAAATGAGATTTTCCTATTTTACTAACATGATTTAATTCTTTTGTATTATATATATTTTTAATGACATTTGATGTAAATTCTTACAAATTAAATGTTAATTACTTAAATTTACTTCTCGAATAATAATATAAAGATGTAATCTAATTTTATAATTTGAATTTAATAACAAAAAGTATTGTAAACCAATCAAAAGTGTACATATCAGAAGTGAATCTATCAAATGAGAGATATTAAGAGATTTTAGTCTCTTAAATGAGAGACTCTCGAGAGGAGGAAGTGGGCCAGTGGTTGCACCACCTCTGCATCCATCTCACGAAACCAGGGTTCGAACCCTGCACCTGCCTCTAGTGAGAGGAACTATTTGCCACTAGGCTATGATGACAAAAAAATGAGAGACTCTCTCTCTTTTATTTTCAATTTTTTATTAATATTTGGGTGAAAGACTCATGGAAAAAGCTCTTCATTAAGGGTGTCAAAGTGACTTTATTTATTTATCTTTGAAGACTTAATAGAACGTTAAATATATCTACGTATTTTATGTTGGTAATATCCTGTCTCACGTTATTTAGTTTCTTGTTTAAAAAGTGATTTCTTAATATGCTCCAAAGATCTAGTATCAGTGCGATATTTTCAAATCTTTTATAATGTCTTATACACAACTAAAACTAACGTTTAAAATCATGATACCCTAAACGATCGTTTCATTTGTCTATGCTTCGGATCAGTTCTACAGAGACCCCAACCATTTGGCATTGGAACTACATTTATAGGTGTAACCAGGTGTTGATCTATACCATACACGAACAAGATTTGTTTTCGATAATTCAGTTCAAACTACTGAGAAGTTTTGTCTCTATTAGCCTCCCGAATAAGATAAAGGAATATGGGATTAATATAGTAAGCCTTGAGCAGTGATTAGGGTAAGTTGATGTATTCTTCCGATTATTGAGTTTTGTTCTGAGGTTTCAGAACATGAATGATAGGAAATAATTTATTTGCTTTGAAAAAGGTGGGTAAAAGATAACTCAGTAGCATTATCAGACCTAACAGTTTTGACTCTTGCATTGTATTAAGTTTCAACCATAATACAAAATTGAAAAAATGAACCGAAGATCTTATTTTAATTTCATCAAATAAACCCAAGTATCTCTACTGTGATCATCAACAATGATTAGAAAATATCTAAAACCTTCATGCGTAGACCATAATAACGACCCTAAACATCAATGTGAATAAGTCAAAAGAAGCATTATTGATTTTATTTGAATTTGGAAAAGATATTCTTTCCTGCATAGGTAGATAAAATACTTGACAATGATTTTTATGTATATTTATTTAATTTAAGAAGTAAAATATCAGATAATATGTCTATCTCCAGGGGTAGTTATGAGCAAGTGCAGGAGGAGCAAAAGTACAGGGCCAAATAATTATATTCAAATTTTTCTTTGAATTTGAGGGCCAATTTTTTTAAAGAAATAAATTTTATGTAAGAGAAAGTTCATTTACGGCTGAGAAAAAAAGGAATAACATTAGGTTAAAGGTAAAAGGAGAAGATAAACATGAGAATCTCACATGTGACTTAGTAAAATAAATGTATTTTAAACTATTTTATTATAAACAAGGGCCCAATATCTTATAAAATGCAAGCCTAGTATATATTGGAGCAGCCCATGTCTGTATTACGAAGTGCAGGGTGAGCCAAATGAGAGTGTCAAATATATGCATTAACTAGTAATAGAATGGACAATAGTATTACCTAGAAAGGAAGTGGTAGGAACAAATGAACCAAAATCCAAAATATAAAGATTTCACAGTTGTTTACCCTAACCAATCATCAATGTCTGAGTAAGATCTTGTATAAAGTAAGATGTTGATGTAAAACTAACAATGGAGCCTAGATTTATAGCTAAGGAACTAATATTGAAACACATTTTGTAAGATTATCTTTTTGCTCAGTTCAATTGTACTTATACCAACAATACTCTCTAAGATACCACTAAAAAGAGTAACAAAAGTGTTGGTTAAGGGATTTACGTAGTAAAAAGAGAAGCAGAGTGACAAACATGGAGTTTCCCTTAGATTTATTATCCAAGAGTCCTTAGAAATCATAATAACTCCAGAAGAAAACACAAAAGACATGTTTTGAAGAGAAAAAAGTATAAAGAGCAATGAATGTATCAGACACTTTAGAAGTGGATGACAGAGTTAAAAGTAGAGGTATTGAGTCCTTCTTGAGAGGCTGAACCAATGTTATGATTGTGAAGCTTAGTACTAAAGAAGGCAATGAAGTGTTGCATTTGTTCAGGTGTGAGAGTAGCAAGAGAAAGTTGACTGACATTGTCATCAGAAGCCTGAGATTGAACCTTAGTTGAATTGACCTCTGTAGATTTGAGATTAATAACCATGGTTTCAGAAAAAGTGTTTGTATATCATATTGTTTCTTTATATATTGTGGCTGAATTTTCCCTTTTTGTTTGAAACCAAATGAATAACCATGCTTCTTGTAACATCTATCAATGGTGTGACCAAAGCCTCCACAATAGGTACAAACTGGTCGTGGCTTCTGAGATTCCATGGTGTAATAAGGTTTAGTTGAAGAGGTTTGAAATGCAGAGTGCTAAACATCATAACTATTGTTGTGAACCATCTCGATCTAAATGTTATATACTTCTGAAAGACTTGGAATAGTCTTTTTCATCAATATTTGATACCTACGATATCATAACTCTCATTCAAATCCATCAAGAATTCCATTACCGTATTTGTTTTTCTTCCGCAAGAAGATTCTCCACAATTCTTCGCGTGATATGCAGACTAGAAATTTCTCCCAAATAAGTCTGAGTCTGAGTATGGTAGGAGGAAAATTCTATACTTCCTTGATGAAGAGACTAAAGTTGATGTCACAGCTTATAAAGTTGAGGTAAATTGGGTTTGTGAAATCTCACATGAAGATCCTTCCATATGTTAGCAACATATTTGATAAAGAGAATGCTCGTATAAATCTTCTTTGTAGCACTATTAAGCAACCATGATTTCACCATACTGTTATATCTAGACTAGATCTTGCAATAAGAATATGTTTCAGCTTTTTGAGGAAAAGATCAATCGATAAACGTTACCTTCTTCTTTGCTTCAAGACTAGTAGTCATATCAACTAACCAGATACCATGATTTATTCCATCTAATAACTCTAAAGCTAGAACTAATCCAGATGATCAGCGCTATGAAGATGATGAGGACTATGGAGATTATCTAGTGAATCAGATACCTCAAAGTGATGAGAGTTTGATTTCTAATGAGATGGAGACATAGACCGATGATTTGCAGCACGAGTGTTGAATCCAGAAGCTTCGTTTCGAGTTACTTCTCAAAGTTTTCATGATGCCTCATAAGAGAATCTCCAGTGAATCGAGAGTTGCTGCAGGATACTTGGACTTGCACTTCCGTCTTCCAGCCATTTGAAAAATTAAAGTTAGATTCAACCAAGAATAAATCAAATCGAATCAAAATCGGCTGTTCGATTCACATAAAAAGAAGATAAAGCTAAAGAAGAGTTTTTCGCACCAAAATGAGATGATGAGCGGAACCGATTATAGGAGAAATTAATTCAATTAACCGACGCAGAAGATAAAATAGATTCAATGATGATCAGAAGTCCAAGAGAAGAAGATGATGATTAATGAGAAAAGAAATCAAAGTTTATGAGCTGACCTCAACACTCCAATACCATATTAGCAACAAAGAAGTATATAAAATGTATTTTTATTAATTAAACTCAATGTACAAGTATTGGTATTTATACTAGTTTGCTCTCTACTCCTCGTATTTGTATCTATACACGTATATTGTTGTATTTACTAATGTATTTACATATAATCTTTGTGACCAATTATCTCATTTTTTGTAGAGAACATGCACAATCATCTTTATCATCCTCTTTCTCCTTGAGCACACGAGTGACTATACTGCTACAGACATGAGCTTCTAATAATAAAAGTGCATATATGAGCATGAATAACTTAACTAAGATTGTAGTAGTATAATAGTTTGATGTAGTTTCAGTATTATAAATTTGTTGTTGGGTCATGGTTTAGCTCTTTATCCAAATTTTCATTTTGAATACACATGAAATAAATTAAGCACTCCTTACCCAAATTGGTTACATATCATTGGTAAGCTTACAATCCCATATCTCTCAAGAACCTCTTTAGTCTTATGTTCTTTTCTATTACAAGTAAAAAAGATCTATCCCTAAGCATCGTAGCTCCTGTAGTATCAAATGAAAGCAAACTGGTTACTAGATCAATTCTTAGTGAGCCTGAGCATCATTATTTGTAACTAATTCTTACATCTTGTTGTATGACTACTTCTGATCGTGATTAAGACTTTGCTTATGTTGGTATGCTATTGAAAGCTTTGTCCTAACAAACAAAACCAATCAATTAGCCAAAACTATTTCGAGTTTAACCTTATCAATCAGGATACTATTCTAATCTAATTAGCATCATATATTATTTTTCATGACTACAAATATAATATGACTTTAGATTGAATGCTAAAATGTAACATTGTTTGTGAAAAAATTACATAAAAGGTGTTTTCGTTAGGAGGTTTAATAACCAACATCTCATGAAACCTAGCGAAATTTTGGTCATGTATTATGCAGTTTTATAGAGCTTTGTTCAATCTTTTGAAACACACATTTAAGTTTGGTCAGAAGTTCACAATTGAAATAAAAGATGAGAGACGACTGCACACGTTTATTGAAACTTTTTTTCTAATTTTAGATTGATAAGATTATGTTCTATACTTTAATTAAAGATAAGAGGCATCTAAATTATCGTGTATAGGAAGTCAAGAACTGTTACTATAGTATATAAAAAATATATACTTAAAAGAAGAATATGAAAATATGTTTTACACGGTATATTGATCAAATACTAAAGTGCGATCTTCAAAACTTAACATTTGAAATAAATCAAACATCATTTTCTGAACTGAAAAAATCTAGTTTCGATCATATATATTAGAATTGAGGTATTGTGGTTAGACAAATGAGAGTAGAACAACTAACAAAATAACAATAGTTTAACATAAATTCAAGCAGCGTCTTACAAATAGAACTATTATATATGTCAATTGAAAAAGCAATTTTAATAATACACATAGATAAAAGGTATTTAAGATATTGATATTCACTTAAATAATCATAAGAATATATTTTCTCATAAATTTGTCTTTGATTCTCTATAATAAACCGATAAGTTCAAGTCAAAAGAAAAGACTAAATAAAAAAGGAAGATTCTTCGAAAAACAAGCGTTAGGTGGAGAGTACTCAAAAACAACCTCCATATCAACTTCTTCCAGATAAAATCGTGGTGACAACCACAAGAATAGGAATCATACATTCATTTCCAAACAATTATCCATCTATGGTTGGATCGAACATTTCTAGAAGTTAACTACACAAAAAGATTACATTAGTACAACACACCATGTCATTGACAAAGATCAAATTCTACATGTGTGCCAAGCTATATGTCTTGATAATGTAGACTAAATGGAAGGAGAAGTTGAATGAACTGATAATATGATGTTGTGTGTATTAACGTAACCAGAGAAAAGAAACTTACTACATGACGATCCCGCCAAAACTTTGGAATTGATTTCCTATGCAAGATCATATGCAAAAGAAAACTATAACTGAATAAACAACAACTAATTCGCTAGTGCAAAAACTCTCATGTTAACATCCAACACCAAACAATGGTTCTAAGTTGCTCTCGGCAACTACATTATCATTTCAAAAATCAATGAATACTAATAAAAAAGAGTATACATCGTTATTATAGATTTTATTATTTCCCAGTTAGCATATGAAGTGAATACACAGTGAAGTACGCAGTAGTGTATGTGGGATCGAATCCACATGACCACATATCACACTTAGGGTTTTAAGTAAAATTACGGGTTAAGGCGGATAAGAGAATTTTTGTGAAACTATTGAATTCCAAAGACATCAAAATGACAAAGCAAGCAATAAAGCAATGGAAACGAGGCTGTAAATGATTGAATAAAGTGTTGGTCGCAAGGTATTCTCAGGGAAATCAATTCATTAATGACAAATAAGATAAAGTACCAGGTATCAGATTAAGAACTTTCTTGAACTTAAATCACCATTATAGTATCAACCTACTTCTGTAGCGCTAACTCCATATGTAATAGAATCCTAAATACTAACTTCCATTTAATTTAAGATTCTAAGTATGCATTAGATTCGGGTTTGATATGTTTAAAAAACGCAATAACATCAACTTCCATTGGTTATGAACACTTTTCTCACCTAAAGTTCTTTCAGGCATTTAAACTAACACTTTCGAAGCGTTAAACATCCTAAACTCAGAAACTATATCATTAGTCTAATTTCAACATTAAGAACAATCTAAGAAGAAGACCCAATTAATAAATCCCTAATCTAACAACCTAAAAATCAACAAATCGTGAAATCCCCTTTGTGAGAAACCTAAACCCAACAATGAAGCTACTAACTCATAGGAAAAGAGCAATCACAAAATGATTCAAGAAAAAACATAATGTAACTGATAAAACAAAAGTAAGAGGGTTCAAAGTTCTTCCCCAAATCGAATTATGAATGAGAAATTGTGTCTCTTGGATTACAAAACTCAAAAATTTTCTTTAGAACTTAGAAAATAGCATAATCAACCTAAAAACATGATTCTTTGTATTATATAAGTATCCAAGTCGAGTCGGATCTTCTCTGGTGGATATGATCACTTTTCTGGAACTTTTCTGCGTCATGACATGAATCGGTTCATCCATGGGAAAGGATCGGTTGATCATTTCCATTATGTAGATTGTCTCACCATTTTATGCGTGTTCTTCTTCTAGTCGCCAGCTTGACATGTGTTCACTATAACGGTCATAACTTTTGATCGTACCGTTGGAAAGCTTTCAAACCACCTCCAAATTAAAGCTAACTCAAGTGGCTACATTTGGTTAATATTTCAGCTCAATCCAACGGTGGAAGTCTGTCAAATATTTCCAATCATCTAACATATCAACATGATCATGTATTCCAAAATGTCCATCTCTGGCTCGAATTGCTTCCTACCTCTCTAAAGCAACCAAAACCTACAAAAAACACCAAAAAACTCGAAAATGACTTTTAAACATAATAAAATACCATATTTTTAAACTAAAAGCCGAAGTAAAAACAGGTAAAACACGACATATCACAAAACCACCCTTTAGACCTTGGTATGCTATCATAAAACCTTAAAAAAATAGAGAACATCATGGAACAACAAGAGACATCTAGTAAATACATGCGACTACAGATGCAAGTTTGATTTCTCTTTACTATCTACATACCTCAGATCACAAAGGGTAGGTACAAAACCCGTTTCTATTAAATGGCTCACACTCAAAAAGATGGGAAAAATTAATGACCAACGCCCTTCGAACAAAGAAGAAGATTGGTCTCATTAGTTGAGCCCTTAAACGATCAGACGAAAAAATCAAAGCAGAACAGTAGGATATAGTTAACACCATGATAGTTGGATGGATCTATAGTAGCGTAGAACCTCACTTACGGTCATCAATCTCTATTGTCTCAGATTTTTTGGTGATGCGGGCTCACCGGTGATGATACGAGAATTCATCAACTACGTGCGGATCTCACAACTTCAAACAAGAAGGGCAATTTTCGAAGTTTACTTGGTAAGCTAAAAGTACTTTGGGATGACTTATCGGATTTTGAAGTTGTGTTAAGATTATGTTGTGGCAATCGATGGTAAAATATCGAAAAACTCAAGAAAAAATGTTGATGCACCAGTTCTTAATGGGTCTCGACAAGAGTCAGTTTGTAACAGCAAGGTCTAATTTGCTTAGAAATTTAGCATATTACGGTCTCGAAGTAGTCTACATTCGAGTTGTGCAAGAGGAACGTCATCTAGCGATGACACGAAAAAAACAGGAAAATGAAGGAGCATTCTCGGCCACAACAGCTTTAGCTACAAGAAATAACCAATCCATTGTATATATTCATTTTGGGAGGACATAACATGAGAACAAATGTTTCAAGATTATTGGCAAGCCTGAGTGGTTTGAAGAATCCACATATGCTCGAGGAGACAAACGTGTTCTAGTCGTGGCAGAGGAGCTGGTAAAGGCAGAGGGCATGGCCGTAGTTAATCGACAGCAAATTAGGTTGACATGTTACGAGTATCTACACCAAAACGAGCTTTGACAGATGAGGCAACAAGTTCAATAAATGAGTCTGGAATCCCAAACCTTACTCAAAGTGAATTCAATTCCCTCGATTGTGTCAAACCAGAAACAGAAAATGAATAAGTTGTCTGGTAAGGCTAAAAAACTTTTTATTTATTGTACATAGAGTAAGTACGATTTGATTATAGGCTTTAGAGCCTCTCATCATGTGAGAAGAGACATCAGTCTTTTGAAAAATCTACAAACAATTCAGCCTTGTGAAATTTCATTGTCTAAAGGTGGTGTAAAATGGGCAACATGTCACGTGATATGATCCTAGATAGACGGTCTCGTCCTTTGAATCTCTTGAAGATAATCTCGAATAGAGATGGAATAAATTTGATGGACTTCATACATGGGCTTCGAAATTCGCGGGTGATGGTAGAACACGTAACCGTGAAACCTTCAGGTGACCTGGTCTGGTGGTTGCGACTTCAAATGGAAATCCTTCTCCAACAACCAAATAATGTTCAAAGTTGAAAAATAAAATCACCAAATTTGTAAGAGATTTTTTAAAAATGATTTTCTAATTCATAGAATTTTCGAGAATAAATATAGGAAAAAATACCAGAAGCTAACAAATTTTATAGCTTCTTAAACTCATGCATAAGATTAGAAGCTAATAAATGTAGTAGCTTCCTAAACTCATGCATTGGCTTAATTAACTAGCCTTATTAATTATTTTAAATACTAATAAAATTATATATAACATAGTTTTTATTTGTTGGACCATCTTCATTTTCTTTCTTAGTCTTGGTGAAATTAATCAAGGACTGAATTGAGTTTAAAAGCAGCTTAGTCTTGGACCTCGTCATTGGACCCATTGAGAAATGAAATAACTTGTCTTGATTATTTGTGGTTTAATCTGAATTAAGCTCCAACCCTTGAGGCTCCAATTGATCCACATTAAACTCTAGTCCTTCTTGACCCGTTCTTGCTCCTTTTGATCCAAAATCAACTTCGCATCATCTTGGTCAGATTCTAGCTCACCTTGAGTTCCACTGTGTGGAGAAGTCAGCTGAACTCTGATGAACTCTTGTGAAGTCTTGTGAACTCTTGTGAAGTCTGGACATTGATGGCCGCATCATCCTCTCCTCCTTTACAAGGATTTGACCTCAAATCTAGATCATCTGCAACATACGTAATTAAATAAAAAAAATTGAAAGTTGAGTTGATCGTATACTTACTTGGAAGGTCGATCTTGTAGGCATTGTTGTTGCTTCGTTGCGGCACTTTGATCGGTTCTGGGCATAATTTTAGACTTCCTCTCATTTAGAAACCTCTCTTTTCTTAGGTAAATCCACACCAAATCTCCTGGTTCCAACACCAGCTCCTTTCGCCCTTTATTCTTTTTCCTTTGATACATCCTTGTTCGCTCCTCTATATTCTTTTTCATCTGTTCATGCAAAGACTTAACAAATTTAGTTTCCTTTTTTCCATCTACATTAGTTTGTTCTTTCAAAGGCAAAGCGATCAGATCAAAAAAGAGACAAAAGGGTTGAATTCGTAAACCACCTGAAAATGAGACAATTTAGTCGTAGAATGCATCGAGTGATTGTAAGAAAATTCTACATGAGGCAAACAATCCTCCCAAGTTTTGATGTTCTTTTTAATGATAGCTTGCAAGAGAGAGGACAAAAATCTATTAACTACTTGGCCATTTGGTGATATTTGATCTTCACTGTGAGTTTGTTCTCCTTCAGATACTTGATCTATATTCTATATTTATTATTTTTAATTTAATACTCCAGTATTTATTAAAACAATTAAATAATTAAAAATCTTAGATTTAATAATATAATAATAAAAAATATTTTTTTAGTGTTACATTTGGTGTTGTGGTTGAAAATGAGAAAATCTTGCTGCCAAAATTACACTAAAATGGTATAGTTTTGATACTGAAATACTGTTGTGATTGGAAATGACATGCTTATTTCAAAACTATGATTCTTCTTTTCTACTAAGAAGGCGATAAATATTTGGACGCTCTTTTTCTTTTTCTTTTTCTTTTTAGGCTTAATATTTTTTTTGTGATTTGATTCTGCACAACATATTGATGGTAAAGACCACAAGAACTTCAACTCAAGGTTAACTTGAAAGGTAATTAAGAAATTTTGAAATGACGATACATAATAATAACAAAACAAAGACAAAAGAGTATGAAATATTTTAAAAAAAATTTCTTTTTCATTCATTTTTATGCATCCAACACTTTTTGGTTTGTTTTTTTATTAAGCTGAATCTTTATTCGCACATTAGCTTTTAGCAACTCTTTCACTTGCGGATGTATCATATCCCCTGCGTCCTACTTATATTGACGTGATTGTATCTGTTATTTGTTTGTTGTTTCTCTACTTTTCTTTGGGCTGACAAATTTTTTATGTGGGCTTGTGCTCTTTGGCCCATAGACATTGAAGCATATTGTTTCACACTTCATATGTCCCCTCTTCTAAAATTGATAATTGGTGACAAAACAAACATCCAATTTAGGTCCTAAAGTAAGAATAATATGGTAGCCTCTACTACTGCAAGTTCAACCTTTTCTTAGATAATATGATAGTCCACATCAACGTGTTTAGTTCGACTGTGGGACTTTGGATTTGTAAAGAGGTAAACCGTGGAAAGGTTGTCGCAAAGAAGTAGAGACAATTTGTTTTGGTGAATACCCAAACCACAAATTACAAAGGAGATTTAGGTCAGTACAATTGTTGTTTCTGCTAAAACACAATATTCGGCCTTAGCAAAAGATTTTAACACAACATGTTGCGTCTTTGCAAATCAAGATATAAAATGGTCGCCAAACATAATAAATAGTTTGTGTTTAATGTCTTGTAATTTTACAGCCAGCCCAACCACTGTTGAACACAACTATGAGAGATAATTCATTGTCATGAGAGATGACACTAAGATTGTTGGTTCTTCCAAGTATTCTTTTCAAAAAAGTGAAATCACTCTTACAGGGAGAGCATTCATTTTTTACATAGAAATTCAATTGCAAATCAAATCTCATATTGTACATTTTAGATACTTTAATTTGCCTACTAAGCCTCGAAAGTAAGTATGATTAAAGAACAAGAGATCTCCATTATCCAGTTGCTGAGACAATGGTGTGGGTAGTGGATTGCAAGATGTCATTCTTGCAGCTTGGAGTTTTTCTTCTGCATACTTAAATTGATACAAAATGAGATTAAAGACCGGAAATTTTGCTTAACTTGAAAGGCAATAAAGAAATTCAAAATGACGATACATAATAATAAGACAGAGACAAAAGAATTAAGAAATATTTTAAAGAAATTTTCTTTTTAATTCCTTCTTATACGACCAACACTTTGTGGCTTTTAGCAACTCTTTCACTTGCGGAAGTATCATCCTCTCCTTCCTACTTATATTCACGTGGTTATTTGTTGTTTGCTTGTTTTTTCTCTATTTTTATGTAGGCTGCGATTTTTTATGTGAGCTTTTGCTCTTTCACCCACAGACACCGAGACACATTGTTTCACACTTTTATTTGTGTTCTCTCCTAAAACTGATATTTAGTGGTAAACAAGCATCCAATTTAGCTCGTAAAGCAAGAAGAATATAGTAGCCTCCGTAACTGCATGTTCAACCTTTTCTCACATAGTCAACATCAATGTGTTTAGTTCAATTGTGAACGTTGGATTGTTAGGTGAATTGTGGAGAGGTTTTCAAAAATAGGTAGAGACGGTTTGATTTGGTGAATACCCATATCACAAATGACAAAAGAGATTTAAGTCAATACAGTTGTTATTTCTGCTAAATCACAATTTTCAACCTTAGTAAAATATTTTGACATAGCAGGATGCGTCTTTGTAGACCAAGATATCAAATGGTTGACAAACATAATAATATATTCTGTTTAATGTCTTGTAATTTTACAGTCAGCCCAACCATTATTAAAAAAAACTATTAGAGATAATTCATTGTCACAAGAGATTGACAGCAAGATTGATGGTTCTTTTGAGTATTCCAGTGAAGTCACTCTTATAGGGAGAGCATGCATTTTTTGACATAAAAATTCGACCTCAAAATAAATATGGTCTGATACTATTTAGATATTTTAGTTTGCCTATTAAGCTTGGAAAGTAAGTACGATTAGAGAACAAAAGATCTCTATTTTTACTTGATCTAGTTTCAGAGACAATGGCGTGGCTAGTGGATTGCAAGATGTCATCCTTGCATCTTGAAGTATTTCTTCTGCATACTTAGATTGATACAGATTGAAACTAAAGACATGAAACTTGCTTGCACTCTAGGAAGTAATGAAGTTTTCCAAGATCATTCATTAAAAAATTTGCACTTATTGAGGTAATAAATTGTTGTAGAAGATCTTTACAACTTTCAATAAAGATGACGTAATCTCAGAAATCCACCTTTGTTTTAAGCTTCTCGATTTCAAAGCCTAGGCGTGATGGATGATGGATCGACATCTATTGAAGGGTTTGTTGAATGAATCACACACTCAATACATCACAAGAAATCAATCCACATAAGACGAGAGTAAATGAACCACACATTATACTCTAATGAACAAACACAAAAACATACTTTTGCAAAACAATATTTAGATGTTTAAACTGAATAGTTTGATTGATAGTAGTGTCATTTTACAATAAAAACATACTAAGTTTATATAGGCTCGAAAATTGGGATTTCTAATGTTTTAAAAGCTTAGCGAAAAAAATAAATCAAACTTAATGCATATGACCGTGGAGGCTTTTTTAACATTCTACCAAATAAAGTAAGTTGAGATGTGCTTGAGCCTTGATAAATTGGGAAAGTAGCGATGAATCTTTGGGACATCCATGTTTATGGTATGAAGCTCTACGATTCACACAAAAGGGTTATAAAGTAGTCATTGAGATTTGGTCTCCTTTGACTCCACATAAGGCAAGTTGACTAAATTTAGGAAAATAGGTGTAATTTGAGATTAGATCGGATTTTGGGCATGGTCCCTCCGGTTTTGGACTCTTAAGAGGCTTGGTTTAATTGGCCAATTTTGGGTGGACTAAGGGCCTTGTCTTACTGAACTGATATGGGTATGAGCTCACTCGGTGATGCTTGTTTGATGAGGTGGGGTCAATCGGATTAGAGAAATCATAACTCCCTTGCCAAAATTTTTTTAGATGGTTCCACTCTGCTGAGGTGCTCTGATGGCTTGAGAATCTGTGAAAATTGGTCTTGTTACTAAACTTCTCATGGTTGGTGAGATATGCTCTTTGGAGTGCACCTACACCGAACTTATCTCATATTGTCTTCCACGAATAAAAGCAAAACCATAGTTTGTCCTTTGACATGATAAAAAAGGAATGATCAATTTTGCTATGTTTAAAGCCATACTCAAATAAATAAGAATTAAATTTATCAAATCAAGCACTACGAACTTGCTTCAAACCGTATAAGGATTTATGCTATTTGCAAACATGATAAGGTTAGATGGATCTACAAAGTGGGGGGATTGACAGATAGGGGTGTCAATCTGGGTAAACAAAACCAAACCAAACCAATTCATATCTACAATGATTGGAAGGTAAATAGATCACCGATTAATCCAACCCAATTAGTAATTGGTTTGGATCAATCCATAATCCAGTAAAATAAACAGCTAATGGTTTTAATGATTTATTCAATATATTTTTTTGTTATAGTTTAAAATAAAATTAGTTAATAATTATAATAATAAATAATACTTATCATTATCAATATTATCATATTTATAATTAAGGTTACTATAATCATCATCACAATAAAAATTCGTGAACAATGTTTTAGACTTAAATTTACGGATATGCATTTTTGACGGAAAATTTGATGGAGTTATGTTTTTAGCGAAAAATTCACGGATTTACGTTTTTGGTGGGAAAAAGGCAAATTTATATTTTTGGTGGAAAAAGACGGATTTATTTTGGGGGGGGACAAAAAAATATACATTTTAGTGGGTAAATAGATGGATCTACAAAAATGCGAGAAAATTTATGGATCTACGCTTTTGGTAGAAAAATAGACATATTTATGTTTTTCGCAAGAAAATAGATGGATTTACGTGTTTGGCGGAAAAATTTGCGTATTTACATTTTTGGCGAGAAAATTACGGATTTACATATTGGCGGGAAATTTTACAGATTTACGTTTTTGGAGGGAAATTTTGCAGATTTACGTTTTTGGCGGGAAATTTGTGGATTTACGTTTTTAGAGGGAAAATAGACGGATTTATGTTTTTGGCGAGAAATTTTTCGGATTTATTTTTTGGTGGGAAAATTTGTGGATTTACTTTTTTCACGAAAAAATTGATGTATTTATGTATTTGGCGAGAAATTTTACGGATTTACATTTATGAAGAAAATTTGCTGATTTACGTTTTTTACGGGAAAATAGATGGATTTACCTTTTTGCGAGAAATTTTGCGGATTTATGTTTTTAGCCGGAAAAGTTTTTGGATTTACGTTTTTGGCGGAAAAATTTGCAGATTTATATTTTTGGTAGGAAAATTTATGGATTTATATTTTTGGTAGGAAAATTTGTGGATTTACGTTTTCACGAAAAATTAGACAGATTTTCAATTTTAGCAGGAAAAAATTTGTTGATATAAATTTTTGGCGGGAAAAATCGATGGAGTTACGTTTTTAGCGGAACATCAACAAATTTACGTTTGGGGTATGATAGTGGTAATGGTAATAAATTAACTGAATGATGATGAAGACGATTATGATGACAATTGAATGATGATGATGATAAGTTGAAGATTAATGGGTTAAACTAATACCATATATAAATCATTTTAATCCAATTCATTTCAATCAAAACCATTTAAGCCATTAACCCATTTGATCTATTAATTCATTATAGCTAAAATAGTCAATCCATTTGGTTAATGGATTGGTTTGGACTGGATGGGCCCATAAGAAATAATTCGTTTTGACACCCCTATTGCCTGATAAAGTATTTAGCGAAACTTTTTGCCTCTTTGAAAGGTTTGCGTGTATGCGATTCACAATTTTAGTCGCTTGGAAAAATTGTCTTTGACTGAGTTTAGTGAAAGATAATTAAAGGAGGTGAGTATTTTCTTATTTGGATCTTAGAAACTGTTGGGTACATTATGACTGTTAGGACAATGCAATTATCAAATTAAGTGTAATCTCACTGAAAGGATTAACTTGATAAGAAATACATATTAGTGACCAAAAAAAAAAGAAATACATATCGTGGTATCAAATACGTGATCCAATCACTACGAAAAATCAAGGGAAAATGATCTATTTTCCCCTCAGAACTATCGTATAGCACCATTTACCCATCAAACTATGACCTCGTTTTAAATACCCCTAAATTTATAGTTACTGATCTATTTGTCCCCCAGAAAATACACTACAAGAAACAGGAGGAATTGCGAGGAAGGTTTTACTCGCAATT
>OVAN01008400.1:0-18224 GCA_900406275.1 Anastatica hierochuntica | reverse complement strand
TACTACCTTAGAAAAAAATTTGTTTTAGGTTATTTTTGACAATTTGCTCAATCTTTTAAATCTAATTTTATTATATTTTCAAAATTAATATGGAAAAAATGATTGGCTTATTCTTTTGGAAAAAATTCCTTATATACCGAACTCAACATATGAGTGTAGTTACTACCTATATGACATTCATTCGTCATACATATTTGTATGCAACACATGATCTGCAACAGTTTGCATATATTCACTTAGATCATTCGATTTCAGCTTCCATCATGAGAGAAGAATAAAATGAAAATGGTGGTAGATAAAACTTTTGAAGTTAAAACCTAAGCCGGTGGAAAACAACTTTTCTAATTTCTTAGCATCATTGCATAGCCTTTGTTGGAGTCAGGATACTATAACTGCCCATCATTATACCCATAATCTCAAGTAACGTAGTTAGATAAATATTCTTTACATAGTAAGATAAATATTCTTTAACATGCCAGTCTTGCAAATGCGAATATGTGTATAAGCATAGGCAGATGTCATTAGTTTTGACTCGACGAAAATCAGTACAAAAAGCAAAAAATTAGTTATAACTCTATCCTTGTGAACAAAAAAAATTAATTATTATATCCTAATTGTTTTTTCATAAAAAATACGCAAGTGCTACTTTGGGATGACTATAAAGCTATATTCAATCCTATCTATCTAAATTATCAACTACAAAAGTTAATTTTTTTTAATGTTTAGAACTGGAGAGAGTTGAGAGAACTTGAGAGAGATTTGAAGAATGAATGAAATGTTTTGAGTGTGCATTATATATAGATTTTTTAGTCATCAATATTTTGTTGGTAATTAACAATGCATTAGTAGCATTATTAATGTGACATCCTAAACTCGCTATAAAAAAATATTTCAAATTTTATTATTCCGCACATGAGAAATTGTACAAAATTAAAATTATAATATATTTACAACGATTGAGCATCTTGTGACACTATGACAATGCTAGTGATGGCGAGCCTGATGAAGATGAGGACAATGGTGGTTTACAACATCTCCTCTAGTGTGTGCTAATAATATCTGATGGTCTGAATCAAAGTGATTTTCGTACAAGTCATAGAATGGATCATCAAATAGTCTCTTGGGGTAGTTGTCAAAAATAACCTAAAACAAAATTTTAAAAATTAAAGTAACCTCAAACATTCTTTTTAGACAAAAGTAACTTTAGGGGTAGGGAAATTACATGCATCACCCTTGTGAACAAATAAAAAAACCTGAAGGGACAATTACCCTTCTACCCTTGAGAAGTCTTAAACTATGTCTGTAGACTTCATATGCAGACTTCAAATGAAGTCTACATTTGTAATTAAACCTTATATTTAAATTAAAAAATAAGAAAAAATAATTTAAGTAAAAATATATATTCACAAATTAAATATAATCAATTACAAGGTATATATATATATATATATATATATATATGTATTAACATTTCAAAAAATTATGTCAAATTAAAGTAACAAAGATAAATTAAGTTAGAAACAACACATCTACTCGGTGCAGACTTCACTTGAAGTCTACATCTGTAATTAAATCTTATATTTAAATTTATAAAATCAGAAAAACTAATATGAGTAAAAATGTGGATGAATAAATTAAATATAATCGGTTACGACGTATATAAAATTAAATTTTATTATACTAAGTCAAATTCTACCAAGTAAGATAAATTAGGTTAGAAACAACATATGCACTAGTTAGAGTTTAGGGTTTAGGGTTTGGGGGAAACACTTGTGCATAGTTTGTTCTCGAGGTTTGAGTTAAACTTTAAGGGTTAACTTTAGGACTCAAAGTTTGTTTGTTATAAACATTAAAGTTGTACACACTAATTTAATTACGAATATTGCAAACATTGTCGATGTTTTATTTTGGTTTTTACTAAGGGTTCGATTTAACTTTATAATTTTTCAATTTTTTTTGTTTTAGAAAACTTCACGAAGAAGTCTGCTCGTAGACTTCACGTGAAGTCTTAATTGAAAAAATTATTTTCCCGCTCAAAATGTTTGGGAAAATTGCTTTCCCGCCCAATGGAACAATATTTCAACAAATAATTAAAATTATTTTGTTTTTTATTTAACAGACTTCACTAAAAAGTCCGTTAAGTAGACTTCAGGAGAAGTCTGCATAACCATTTTCCCGCCAAAACAAAATTAATTTCCCGCTCAAAATTAGGATTCTCACTCGTTTCGCCCTTCTTTAGAAGTCTACTTATGTTTAAAAAACCCTAATTGAATACATATATAAGTTATTTTTTAGGATTTCACTTACTAAAACAAAAAAACATCTTTTTAAACATTTTTTCTCTCCATCCTCCTCTTCCCTTGCTCGTCCTCCTCCACCGCTATCGCTGCCACCACCGCTGCCTCCACCACCACCGCCGTGAGCTCTTCCTTCATCCTTCAATCATTTCCCATCTATCGTTTTCTCCTTTCTACATTATTTGTTGATTGCATTAATCTCTTTTTCACATATTTCATCTTTGATTTTTTTCATTCTCTTGTAGTTTTTAAAATTTTCCTACAAAGTGAGTTTTTGTTTATTTTTCATTTACACAAATATACATAATGAAAGCTATTTTAGAGTTTGATATGTCTTGGTTTTTGTTTTGTGAATAGAGTGGAAAGATACAATTATTTTCAACCTACAAGCGGATCTAGCACGAGCAATAGTTTTGTGAGTACCATTTGTCGCCGTTAATCTGAGACAACTTATGGATTCCCGAAGCGCTATAGTCTTCTATAGCAGACTTCTACAGCATATTGCTACAACATACTTCTACAACAAAATTCTTGTTTTCATAAAATTTATTATGCGATTATGCTATGTAATTAGAATCTAGTGTATATTTATTTTGTAACCTTATTACTAATTCTCATAGATTTTTTTTACTAAATCTTTATCCCTGTGTCATTATGCAAATAGTGTTAATCAAGACTAGATTCATATTGTAACCATTCAAAATTTAGTCTGAACTCTAAGTGCAGACTTCACTGTGAAATCTGAATGCATACTAAATCTGCATTCAGACCTACTATTTCAAAATGTTTATGGCATCTCTATTTATCATCAAGATTCATCATTACAAGAAAAAACACAAAAGTTTAGTTTATGACAAAATAAACTTCATTTGAAAATGAGTATTAAGAGTACAATGTGTTAAATGGGTCTTTAAATTCAATAGAAGACTTTTGTGGCATATTTTTGTAATAGACATCTCTGTGTTACCTTAGAAAGTTCTCGACATCTCCACTTATAACAAAAATTTCTATACCTAAGAGACACATATGCTTATGACAAAATGGTAGGAAATAGTAAAAACAAGAATAATCTTAACAAGGTTGTAACTTAAACAATTTCATACTTCAATAGCAGACTTATGTTGTAGAGTTCAATAGCAGACTTCAATAATAGACTTATTCAGCAAACTTCATTTGAAGTCACAACAAATGAGCAAAAATGACTAATCAAGTAAGATCATATCATGACAAACCGTTCATAACAAATTCACCTTAAGCAACAAGTAAGTGAATCATTCTCTGCAATAAATAAACATTTTAGTACATTAGCGTTCAAGATTTTTCTCCAGACTTCAAGTGAAGTATGAAAATATCATTAAAATGACTCAATGAACATGAAAATGTATACCCCAATAATGATAACAAAAAAAGATGTCAAAATAGTACGGAAACAAAAACAACAAGTAACACACGTGGGAGGACAAAAAAAATTCAAAAAAGATATTATACATATGCTAAAAACAATTTTTGAAAAATTATTTGTGAAGCAGACTTCGGCTTTGAAGTCTGCTCCACAAATGGCAAGTAGACTTCATAAAGAAGTCTATTTTTAAACTTCCTTTGAAGTCTACTCCATAAACACATAGTAGACTTCTTTATGAAGTCTACAAATAAACTTTCTTTGTAGTCTACTCGGAGTAGACTTCAAATGATGTCTAAAAGTAGACTTTATTTGGGTTAGTTATGTAACTCCAATTTATTTTGAGTAGACTTCACGTGAAGTCTGCTAAAAAGGAGGTTAGTTTTCTAGATGACCAAAATCACAAAATTATGACTTTTATTAGCAGACTTCTCTGATAGCATACGTCTTTCGAAGTCTACTCATTTTTCAGACTTCTCTAAGAAGTCTGCGCGGGTTAGTTTTTTATTTGACCATAACATTGACTTTTGGAGTAGATTTCGAAAGAAGTCTGCGTAATAGTAGTAGACTTCAAAAGAAGTCTGCTACATTAGAACTTTCGAGAAGTCTGTTGGAAGGTTGACTTCCTCTGAGTAGCAGACTTCTTTTGAAGTCTACTTCTAATACACAAATTTCTTTTGAAGTCTACTCACTTTTTGAAGAATACACAAACTTATTTGAAGTCTGCTCTAAAAAGTTATTATTTTGTGATTTTGGTCAAATACAAAACTAACCTGCGCTGACTTCTTTTGAAGTCTTCTCTACCAAGTCAAACTTTGGTCAACTACAAAACTAACCTCACTTTAATGCAGACTTCACGTGAAGTCTGTTCTAAAAATTCAAATATTCTGGTCAACTACAAAACTAACCTGCCTTCTAGAGCAGACTTCTTTTGAAGTCTGCACAATTTTTGTTATCAAATAAATGTGTAGACTTCACTTTAAGTCTACTCAAATATTTTTCAACTACAAAACTAAGTTGTGCGTTCACTAGTAGACGCCCTGCAAAGTCTATTATGGTTGCAAACTTCACGTGAAGTCTGCAGAATACAGATATGCAATTTAATAAAAATGAAGCTTGGGAGTTTCCCTTGATTTGATTTGAGTTGCCTCTTAGCTTCTCCAAGTGCCCATAGCCGAATCCAAAGTGATTTGAGTCGTTATTTGTGCTACAATCGACGAAATGGTGATATTCAAAATTTGAGATTTTGAAAAAAACGAAAAGTTTTGAGATTTTTTGTTTAAAATGGAGAGGATACGAGATAATATGAAATTTTGATATTAATATCGTGGTTTTAGAGCTTGAAAATAACATTAAAAAAGGATTGAAACCTTCAATTTTGGTTGTTAATGGTTGTTGGGAACATTGAAGAAGATGATATTTTCGTTATTATGTACAGTAATTGAGGGCATTTTAGTATTTTTAAATTTATGATTTTAATTAAATAATTTTTTTTTGATGGCAAATTTGGTAATATGAATTTTTAGAAGGATAAAATGTGGGATTTTAAAAATAAAGGAGATAGAAGGTTATTTTTGCAATTGACTCAAATATTTGAATCATATTTGCAATCACCCCTAGTCTCTTTTGGTGCAAGAGGCAAAGGTGGACACAAGTTGTGAGATTTTTTTTACATATAAAACAAATCGTTAGTTCATGAAATATGCGGCTTTTCGGTATAGTGGTTCAATAATATTCTTTTTTCCAATCAGGATAAATTTTATTAGATCAAAGGTCGAAACGAGTTCAAAAGCTTGCAAAGAACATGATCTCTCCGGACACATTAACCAGTGGCTAGTAGATACATCACTGGAATCGAAAACTAAAGTCCAATAAAAAAAACATGGTAGGTACGAAACATAAAAGACAAAAAACAATAATAATTCAAAAAAATGTTATGGATATAATTAATTTCCATTAAATGTGAAACGAGCTGAGAAAATATGTAATCAAATAGTTTTTCCTTCTCATTTCATGTCGATATAAACAAGGGAACATTTATCAATGAACACGATTTTAGTCCTCAACTTATACATGTTTATAATTATTAACTATTTTCAAATATAAAGGAAATATATTAACATCAATTCTATTTAAAATGGTAGAATGTATTTGTGATCTTAGTATGGGAATTAATTAAAATAGGTATTAAAAACATAGTTAATCCTCATTTTAAAATATCAAAGAGAACATAAAATTGAAAACTTCCTTTTTGTTAGTTTTGAAAGGAAATAATTGATTAAAAAGAGAAAGAAATTTATTCGTGTATTTAAAACTAAAAGAATCCAAAGAGAGTAAATAACAACATGTGAATCCTAAATAACTATAAAATACACTCCGCAACCATCATATATAAGCATAAATAAGTGTAACCCTAAACTTCAAACGATTGCGCTGAGAACTATTGTAATATTCTTTTAACCACATGAAAAATAATATTTTACAAAACGACTACAAACACAACCAAAGACAATTTTAAGAGACAAACAAAACGCCCACTAAAATAAAATCAAAGGAGTCTACAAACTTTAACATTTCGTTATATATTGCCTTAGTAATATGAGTTTAAAAAAAATTAAAGTCCATTCTGAGCAGAAAACGTCATATTAACATTACTACAAAAACCTAGGACCAAGGTCAAACAACTAATCCTGCATTTAACCACTTTAAATACAATTAAGTGTACGCAACAGAAAAAACACTTATAAATAAGAATATTAAAGTCTCGGATTTTTCAACACACAAACCAGCACACAAAAATTGTAAATACTATACCATACTACAACACAATAGATATGACTAAAGCAAAAGATAAAAATGGGAGACTCTACACTCTGCTCTTGATCATAAGCTACCAGAAATTCCAATACATATCCTAATGCAATCCACCTTACGATCGTAAGACCATAAACTCATCAAAACCACATCTCCATCGAAATAACATATGCACCATGTAGAGTACACCCAACATTGAGAGCTTTGGCAAGAAACCTTAAATAATTACTGAACTACCACTTAATCAAAGAGAGCATGGTTCAATTTTTTTTGCTTCATCGCCGCAATCGAGACAAAAATATAAAATAAAAAATTTATTGAACATGCTATCAAGGAACGCTACAAATGCGCTCATAGCTAGACAATAAACCGAGAAAAGAAACCTACCAATGAAGAGCAAAGAGTTAAATGCACTATCTACCTACAAATATTTGAAAAAACACAAGACATCAACATCATGATATGCAATCACAAGTATCACCATGATTGTATTGTCAACTACTTGTAGACTGATGTGCTCAAACTTTTACCCTGAGAAATAGCACAATACTGCAAGTGCACAACGGTTGTGGTAGTATTTAAGGATCAAATTCACAAGAACCAAGAACCACACTACGAGTTTGTAAGAATCTAATTAAACTAAAGCGAAAATATGGGGGGTTTGTTTTGTTGGATTATGAGGCACGAAATTATAACTAAATAAACTAAAAATAGGGAGTATAAACTATCAAATAACCAATAATAAGCATTGGACATTGGGAAAATCTCAAGTTATCATGGATCAAATAAAACGGATAAATAGATCAGTAAATTCAATAGATTTGTCCTAGAGTTTGAATCATGCAAGGATAATCAATTTACTTCCATAGTATCAACTATTTAAGTCTAAAAAACCTAAATTATTCAACTCCCGTTGGTAATCAAGTGAATAAAGAAGCATAAAGTTCATACTCAATAGTTCAAAAAAACGCGATAAAATCACTCCCATGAAGACCGACGTTTTTGTTCATCTATAATGTTCAAGGTAATTCAACAACACTTTCAGTGATTAAATCAATCCTAAATGACAATAGATAAATTTTCAATCAAGCAACAATCATCAAATAATAGTCTAGATGAAGGACCCTAAGGAAATCACCAAATTTAAAAATATAACAATCAATTCGTGAATCCCCTTTGAAAACTCCTAAACCCAAAAAAGCAAACTACTCAAAACTCATAATACCAGTATGTAAACATGAGGAATGATAAGTAGAAAATTTCATACATTAAGAGTCACGGGTTTAGAAAACTTAGCAATATCGATTACAAAGCGAGATCTTCCCTGAGAAGCTCTTAGAATCCAATTCTCTTTAAGAAAAAGTTATTGCACGAGTTCTCTGCATCCTAAGATCTATTTTATCTCTAAAAATCATGGCTCTCCTTTCACAAAAGGTTAAAAACAAGTATTTATAGTATTAGGTCAAGAAAAGTCGGTTTACGTTAAGTTGAGTCGTAAATAGGCTTGAGACCGATTTAGGAGGAATTTTTGGCACAAGACGGTACTGAAATCACCGAAAACCAGTCACGGAGGCTTGTGGCACCGGTTGGTGCTCCATTCTTGTCAAGACCCGGTCACAACCCACTTCTGGGCACATTCCAACTTCAAGGCGGACAGACTAGTCTTCACTTAAACGCTTATAACTTTTGATCCAGAAATCCAATTACATTGAAACTAACACCATTTAAAATCTAACTTCAAATCCTAGTTTCTATCCAAATTTCATCAAAATCCATTAAGGATAATGCTTCAATCCTGGATAATCTCTCTGATGCATCAAAATTATCCAGAAACGGACTTTTGCTCCAAATGTCCAAATTGCTCATAATGCATTTTTCGACCTGAAATAACTTTTAACACTACAAATACAAGAAAACTACCATTTTAATAAAGAAAAGCATAAAAACACCACGAAAACATTCTAAAATATAAAGGAAAAGTAGTAAAATAATGATATTATCAACTCCCCCGGACTGAGCTTCTTGCTTGTCCTCAAGCAAAGTAAACGAAGAAAAGAGAAGAAGTTTGAAAACCTGAAAACTTACATGAACTTTCTAAACTTATTAGTGACTTTAACTGTCGAAATCCAATAACAACATAGTCAACATTAAATAAAACACCAGTAATAACTACAAGTCTAACAACGTCCCCAATTCAGCCACAATCAACATGAGTGACCCAGGATCTCCATCACCACTCCTAAAATATAGAGCGTGCGGTATTTCCGGGGGAGACGATCAAAGAACACGTAGACTTAACTCAATCAAGATCCTAACATTTTACAGCCCACAATCGGTTCCTTCCTCTTCCTTATTCACTTTTGAAATGCTTTTTAGAGGCTGATTTTTCCCTACTTTTCTAGGGTATCATTTTATTTTTTCATCGATCTCTTTATTATTTTTTTTTTCATTTAAGCACGTTTGGACTTTTGGCTCATTCATTGCCTTACATCAAAAATCCATCAAATATGAGCATCTTTTTGAGGATTTTTTATTAAAAAGAAAGAGGGGAGCCATAGACTAATGTTTTCGAATCTGAAAAGAAGTCTGATTACATGTATACCAAGCCCCAAGAAAAGAAAATTAAGTTCATTAAGTGTTGAGTTGTTTAGGATTACCCGGATATCAAGTGATATGGTCCCTTTGTTAGCTGATCCACCTGAGCTTTCCTGAATGGCCGTAGTCAAGCAGTGACACTACAAACACTAGTCCTTAATCACTTGCTTAATTCAAAGTTAAGCTCGTTTTCGGACTTTTTTAACTCAATAAAAACGTTTTTGGTTTGACAAAATTTGAAAACGATTCAAAAGTCACGAAAAAGAATCTAAAACAAAGAAAAAGAGCATTAGTAACAATAAGAATCCGTCCGGACTTAACTTATGTTGTCCTGGTGTAAAATCAAGTGAGGAAGGTACTAAAAACTAATGTAAAATATAAGGAATAGGAATCACTTAGCTACTGGCCGAAATTATAGAGACAGATACGACCATATGTGACGTTTCAGTAAACCGAAATTTTGCTCGTTTGGCAGTTTTGCAATTCGTGAAGAATGCTTCGACGAAACTGAAAACCTACTGCAAAATAGCATATTTTAGTGATATAAATAAATTTTAAAGGCAGGAGCTCATACCAAATTTGATTTGGCCAAGTTTGGTCTCCAGAAAGCTCGGTTTGGCTCGTTTTGGTGAGAACCGGGCTGTTCTTGATTCAGGACCGTTCTAGGGCTGATATTTCTTGATAATTGCCGTCTCAATATGGTAATTGATGGTGAATCTTCTGTTTGAAAGCTTGGTTTTCTTGGCGGAGCTTGATTTTACTTTGGCCGAGTTTTCTTCGGTTTTTGGCCAATACGGTGCTCCAATATGAAATATTTGTGCCTCCAAAACTGTTTGGGCTATTCTTTATAAAATTTTACTTTCTCTAGGCATCTTCAGTGGTAAGACCTGGTTCAACTCGTATATAAGATTTTTTCGAGTAAGCCAATTTTTTTCAGTTTTGTGTCTCCATTGAGCCAAAGTCATATGATCATCTCTGCCAGTCAAGTTATCATGTTTTTCTGAGTTTATTTTATGAGGATGATCATACCTGACATTTTTTTGGCTTAGATTGCTATTGAGATGCTACAGTTATGGTCTTTGTTCTTTTAATCGCATTTTTGAGCCTTCGAATGTAGTTGAAAAAGGCCTCTGTCTTGATCAAAATAATTATAGCCTCAAAAATGTTCTTATTCTGGTCACAATACACCTTGTTTTTGATTAAAACTGATGCTCCTTCTCAAAGTTCATTTGTTGGCCAATTTATTGCAATTTCATCTCCATAGCCTCGCCCTTGAGTCTTAGGGTCTTTAAGGGTCATCCGACATAGGAATTCTTCTTAAATACCTATATAATGTACAGGAAAAAGATTGGTTAATTCCTTACTTGGCAAGAATGGTTTGGCTTGGTTGTAAAAATTGACTCGGTTTGAGAATCTTTATGGCTCCAAGTGTGTGCTTGCATCTAGAACATCCCAACCTTGAAAAACATCTTAATTTGATGTGTTTTAGGTGCTGTTCCTTGAAGATTTTTAGTTTGATATTGATCCGACCAAAAAAATGCGAAAACGGACGTTCAAGACTATTTTTCTCGGCCATGAGCTTGTTTGGAAGGGGTATGGGTAGTCGGGTTGGGTAAAATGGATGGTCGGATGTGGAAAATGGTTGGGAAAAGGTCTAACTGGTTGTGGGAGTCAGGGACCATAGTTTAAGGTAAGGTGCATCGCGGCCGGTGGTGGGAGTTAAGTGCCACAACCGTTTGAGGCACATGGACCGTGACACCGGTCGGGGGGAAGAAAAGAGGATGCGGCCGGTGCTAGAAGTTCCTTCGGCCGGTGCTGGAGTAAGTTTGAGGCAAAGTATGGAGGGAGCTGGTACCGACCACGTGCTCCTTGGTGGCGCACTCTGGTCTTGGGTGCTTCGCCACCCGGTCGTGGCTTCTCTCGTCCGTTTCATGATACCAAAATTTTTTAAACATTTTTTATTGTCAAATTTGCCGAAAGAATCAAAGATACAATTACTTAGAAGTCCATGAATTCTTAAAACTTCTTTTTGACCGGATTAAGAACTTGTTTAGATTATAGGTCATTTTTGCTTGGATCCTTGAGGTTACATGCTGAATTTTGATTCTGCCAATGTGATTCTCATCTAAAAGAAACACTCTTGGCTTAGCCAAATTCATTGGCTAGTCGGCAAAGTCATAATGTTAGCCAAAAATGAAAATTCTAAATGGGATGTTTTGTTCATAATAGTCACTTTGCTCGGTTATCTTCGATGGTTAGAGTTGATTTGTTGGGCGGGTACTTGAACTCTCCACGTCTCTTTTATTATGAAACTTGATCCTCCGAGAAACTTTTGATTTTGACCGTTCCGAAGTCGTTTTTTCTCGGGCAAATCACCTATCATGTAGTTTTAGTGTATAAGAAATGAAGTATGGGATTTGTTTACCTCTTTGGTATTGTTTTAGACATCCCAGGATTCCAGAATAAATAGCTCTTAGTACTTTAGTATGATCAATTGATGGCGTTTCTCAAACATACCTTCTTTGTTCTTCATGATATCATCACTTTGTTCGAAGAACTTTTGATTTGAAGATTTTGTTTGATTGGCGGTGCTTAACATCCTTCTCCAATCTCAACTGAACTTACGAAACGGTCCAAGAGATGGCTTAATTGATTTGGATCCGCTTTCTTGCCATAATTGAAAAACTGAATTTGAGGCATTTTGGCTCTGACACCGGTCGAGTGCTATTTTTTGGCACACTCCTATATTTTGTCAATCGTCACCAAGTCACAACAACTTTCAGGTTTGTTCTTGTGTCTGACTTTTTTTTTGTGTTTTTCTTGATTTTCTAAAATCCGGCAAAAATATAAACTAACTATAGACATCTAAATAAGTCCTAGAAAAGTTATAAAAAAAAAAACATGTGGATTGCCTCCAACAAGCCCTTGTTTTGAGTCTTTAGCTCGAAAATTCATAAATTCAAAATTTTTATATTCTAATTCAAATTTAGATATAGTTCTGAATTTTTATTTCAAAACCAAATTCCGTATTCTCATTTACCAATTTATTTTTACTGTATTCGGTTTTAGCGGAGATTTTTAGTTTTTGTATTTTAATGAATTTGAAAATACTACTCGATTTTGAAATTGTGTCATAAATCAAAAGATTTTTAAATAGAAAAATCGAAATTCAAAACTTAATAAGTAGATTTTAAAATTCAAAAAAATGGATTTGAATTGTTTTTTTCAAATTTAAACAAATAACTATTAATTTTATGATAAAATATAACATAAATATAAAGATAAGTAACTTTTCAGTTTTTTCTTGCGCTTATTATCGTCTAAAATCTTTCCACATATCTGTCACGATAGTTGCTTCCAATTGGTTAGTATGCTCTCTTTGTTGATCTTGAGTTGCAAAATTTTTCATCATCGTTATTAACTTCTTCAAGAACATTTTTTCATTCAACTTCTTTTTCTTCATAAGAATTTTTTTCTTCAAGAAAACAATCAGTTCAATAAAAATTTTGTTGAAAATTATGTAGACCAATAAGTTCAAGTAAATTATTTGTTCGTGTCTTTTATGAAAAATAAGGTACATACTCAAAAATAGGAAATCGAGAGTTGAAAATATCAAAAATGCTTTAAATCATTTTTCTCAAAGATGCATGGAGATGGTTAAACAACTTCTTTTCATTTTGTAAAGTAGAATCTTGACCAAAAACTCTTGAAGATGATATCTAACGTCACGATAAGGAGCTAAAAATTTTATCGATTTGTAAATTCATAATTGACAAAATAAAAATTTTCCTAAGAAAAATAATAAAATTGTCATAATCTAGTTGAAGAAAACGAATTAATATATATTTTTTAAAATTGGTATCTTCTTGAACAAGTAATTGATTGATACTCCTTGTTAAAGTATCGTTTAGTACTTAGGAATCATGAGTTGAACCTTTTCATCCATTATCCACATGTATAAAATCTAAACTAAAGACGGAAAAAATTAAAATTACAAGCAACCATCACATTTGTGTGATATATCCCCTTTTCTGTTGCAGAAACAAGATACTTCTCCCTTTTGCACCATCACAAAAATATGTGTACCATTGAAAACTCCAAGCCCATCCTAAAATTTTAAAATATATGTTGTAAGGATTATTCCATATGAATTTTAATTAAAAACATAAATAAAAAATAACTTTCAAATAAGAATAAAAACTTGTATTTTCTATACTCTTTTCAGGCTTTCTAGGATTAGTCTTAGCCATTAAACTTGGTGAAATTTGATTCAATGCTTGCAAAATTTTGTGAAAATTCCGCTTGTAGCAAATTTTGAACTTCTGGAAGTGTCTTTTGTATAACCTTACCTCGAACTTTGACCCAAAATTAAGAGTAACAGTGCAACAATTTTTTCAAAGCTAATATATCTTGTATCTTTTAACCTTCTCTTTTCTCGGATACGAACACTTTGTTGAAAAATATGATACATCGGGTATAACTGCCGAAGATGAACAAGATACTCCTTTAACACACTTTCTATATAGTCTTGACTAATTCTTGCAATCACACGTCGAATAGGACGATCAATTTCTAATTGAAGTTCTCGATGTCAATGTATTTTCAAATGAGTCATCTGAAGTAAAATTAAGCGCACCAAAAAGGTGATATATGCATCTAACTCATCATCTTCATGCGATATATATACTCCTTCTCAAAAAATTGTTGAATCCAATTTTAATACATCTACCTTTAACAAAAGCACAATATATAACCAATCAATAGAACCATAATGACAAATGTATCATACCAATCTTACTAATTAAAAGCTCTTATTTAAGCCCTTTGAGATTGACAACGTAAGCATTCCCTTGAGAGCCCTCAACTTGACACGTCATTAGCCTAAACTCTCTTTCAACAGGAATATCATCTCTTTCTACAACCAACTCTCATTAGGTCTCAAATGTAGAATCTAAATCTTTACATAATATGAAAGCCCTAATAGCCCAAAAAAGCAACCATCGTCCCTCTCTCTTTCGTCTTCCTCAACTGTCGTCCCCATATCTTCTAGATGTAATCCAAAATTTCTTAGCCCTAACTCAACTACAAGCCATTAATCACTACTCCTTCATCTCCCTCCATCTCTCACTCCCACTCTCCCTAACATTACTAAAAGCCAACTATTAGCCATATACATTTCAAATGCCTCCTCTTCCTCCACTTGTGCTACTACCATCCTATAACTTCTCCGAATCTACAGCAAATGCCTAAATCCTCCTACCCAGGTGAGTTTCAAAAAAACCATCGCCACCGAAAAACAGTTCTGCTTCACTGATTTCGTCTTCCAACTTCTCCATTGGGAAGCTCGCAACTTGAAGGCTAGCAATCTGCTCATGGCCTTTGAGCTCCTACTAATTGATTCAAGGATACTCCGCTAAAGAGAACCCATTAATCTCCTTTCTTTAATTAAATTTTTACCATCATGTACTTTGTAAAAGTTTCTCATACGACAAGATGAGGTTGGTGTATAGAGCTAAATATGGAGGTTTGTTTTCATCGCCTATGAATTGGTTAAAGTTTCACCTAATTGTTTCACAAATTGAACTTCATGTTTCCGCTTAATTACTAAACTCTACTTTGTTTCTCCGTTTACAGGAAAATTTACAATGGTCTCGCCAATGACCTCTAGGCAGTTAGATGCCTATCGGTTTCCCCATGAGTGTGTTGTTGTTGGGTAAAATTAAGTAGGATTCTATTTTCAATGGGATTCTCTCTTTGTATTATTTGTCTTATCTTGTCATTACAGTGCTCACGCTTATGACAGAGTGACAAAAAATAGTGAAGTTGCAGATATATATCTCCGTCAAGTGGGCAGGTGCATTTGATGCTTTTGATTGTTCATAGAAAATGTTTAAGGATGAATATACTGGAAACTAGAACTCTAAATATTTAACAATGCTGATGTATTCTACAATACAAGCACAAGATTCTCTTTCTGTCTTCGCTTCAGAATTGGTGCTGAGGTAGGGAAGAGAGACTTACATAAAGTATCACATACATAGACCAAATAAATAAAGAAGCGTCAATGAACGAATGATTTAACCATTGTGGGTAGTTCTTATGCATAGGTGGGAATAAGCACAAACAAGTTTCATGCCCGTAGTTTAGTTGGTGTTGAAAGATTATCTACAAAAAGATGATACAAACAAGTAGTTTTTCTTCCTCTGTTGATCCATTTGTCAAAATCTAAAGTTGTCAATAGTCAAGGTGACAAATGGCACAAGATAATGAGAGGAAACTGATAAGTTGAGAATAGAGAAAATGGAGCCATCTGCATCCACAAAGACTTTCCTGTCTCAAAAAGAACATAAGCAATGAAGAATATGGTTTAGTTCTCTCTTTTCTACGGTCATATATATTATATTTATACTAGGATAAGTTAAGATGACTTAAGCTTTCATGTTTAATTAGAGTTTCGGTTTGTGAGATCAAGTTGTTTGAAGTTTTTAGGTGAAAAATAACAACACGGCAAAAGTTTTTCCGACTTACCTTTGTCGGATTCCGATGGCTGAGTGATGGTGACGTGTTCTCTGACTCTGATTGATGAAAAATTCGTCGGATCTCTCAAGTCTCTTGGAATTTTCTGCAGAGATTCGACGTGTTTAGCTATTCTGATGGAAAAATAATGATGATGATGGCTCCTTAAATAAACAACAGTACCTAGGGTTTCTATAGATTTCTTTGGGCCTTGATGGATCTCATCAACAATTCTTTCTTTAGGGTCCGATCCGTTACAATATGCTTCTTCAATCGATTCATCATCAGCTTTTGACAGAATATTATGCAATACTGTGCAAAGATTGATGAGTCAAATATCAGTCATCCTCTTTGAAAATGGTATCTTGGAAATCAAACAAAGGTGAGTGTGTTTCCACTTTCTTCATAACTAACATGAGTTAAAAAATTCCATGACTTCTGCTACTACTTTATTTTTTACAATATGCCATAACTTCGTAAAGAAAAAATTTGTGAAGCCATCACGTTATGGTGCACAATCGTTACGAATGGAGAATGCAACCATTTGTCTTTTTCTCTATAATTAGGCCCGTCAAATCATCATTCATTCCTGGTGAGACTTCACTTCGAAGAGAAGATAATTTCTCAACAGTGGAGTCTAGTTGTGAGGATGAAAACAAATCTTGAAAATAACCTTATGCAATTTTACTCTTTTTCTTCGCTCCATTTGTTCCACCCCATATTCATCAACATAAAAGAATTAGTTATTCGAGTTGTCTTTACAGAAGAGTGAAAAGATGTAGTATTACGGTCACAACTTTTCAGCCATTTGTGCCTACATTTTTGCACCAAAAATTCTCTTCTTCACGATAAGTTTGTCCAAGCTCCTATCTTATTCATGCTAGAGGACTAAAGCAGAGCCACTTAGTTAATCAGATGCCAAGTTATTTTCCAGCTCCTTTCGCAGCCGATGTATCTTAACCAAAGAATTCTTCTTTTTGTCCTATTTTCACTTGCCTATAATATATTCAAATGTCAACAATGTTGGCCATTACTCTTCGTGATCCTCTATTTTGGTTCCCATCCCAAGATGATGTGAAATCTTCCAAAGATTTGACACTGTAAGTTGGTAAAGGATAAGCCTTGCTACCTCGTCGCCGTGAAGCTTCAAAACACAAGGGATGTGGAGCGAAAAGTAACACAAAAGTTGCGGAATAGCTTCTGATTTCCAATGGAGCGAGTTCTCGCACAAGAGAAGCGGAAGGCTCTTGATTTACCCGGTGATCTCTTGGATATGACACACCAGGACATATCGTATAGATCAATGGATATTACACATCATGGTCACATCAATGGATATTACACACCATTGAAAGAAAATGAGATTAACTCTCAAGGTTCCACAAATATTACTCAAGTCTTGTGTTTTTACTCAGGATACTAGACTCCATAAGTAGAGGTAGTACATCATAAAAACATCCATAATAATAGCTCAATTGGCAAAATATCTAAGAAAGTTAAATTCAAACTCCAAAATCATGTAAGAGAGTTTATCTTCTTTGACAAAATTAAATGCCCTCTTTTTTAAGGACAAAAATTTATCTTCTTTGATTGTTTCTCCCTCATACAAGTAAAAGAAAGCATTTAATTCTGTCAATTTTTCTCTCATACATGCACTTTAAGGTTTGAATTTTACTTTCCTAGGTGCTCTGCATGTTGTGCTATTATTATGGACGTTTTTAAGATGTATTACCTCTATTTATAGAGCCCATTACGATGAATAAAAGAGAAAAGACTTGAGTATTATTTTCGGAACATTGAGAGTGACTTTCATTTTCTTTCAATGGTGTGTAATATCCATTGTTGTGATCACGGTATGTAATATCCATTGATCAACCGATCCGTCTTGGTGTGTCAAATTCAATGGATCACTAGGTAAATCATGATCCTTCCGCAATCCAATTATAAATCCTATGCAAGGGTTCTATTTTTCAGGTATTGTTTAGCGTAGGTATATAACACAATCCAATTATAAATCCTATACACTTTCGAGTTTCGGGAAACTATACTAATGAACAACCAAGGGACAACGTCTTTTGAACGGGCTTACAGAAGACAAGTATGCATTAACTATATGTGTATGATTGATTGTTCACATTTCTAGATCGATCCACTTTCGTTGCCTAAATATAATTTCTCATCAAAACTAGTTCCAGCAGTAATAAAAGCTTTTGGAATGCAAACTACTTTAGATCTACTCACCGACTGGCCTAGGTAGCAAATAGCAATGAATATGAGCAACGGTGATAACGTTAATGAAAAACCATAATAAATATGAATCTCTAAACAAATATGATTACGGCCTCATGATTACTTACTACCTAACTAACAAACATCTCTAGATTGAACATTTAACATGCGTATAAACTAATAATATAAAGCAATAGATCAATCAAAGACAAGAGAAGGAACGAGAAAACTGATTTATTGCAAAAACAATGAAAGAAGAGAGAAGTCTTTGAGATGACAAGGGCACAACCCCAAAAGGCTCGTCCTTTCCTCCTTAAGCTTCTAATATACCTTTAAAAAATGCAACTCTACGAAATCCAAAGGCTAAATATATA
>OVAN01008399.1:0-18224 GCA_900406275.1 Anastatica hierochuntica | reverse complement strand
CACTTATTTAGGCCGTATATGATGTTTTAAGAAATTAATTGATAAAAAATTGAAACAATGCTCATTTTCAATGAAAGAATGTTTAGAATACATTATTATATATTTAGAATGTGGTTAGCAATTATTAAAAAACACTAAAGAGTATAAACTTAAGTTTATAGAGCATTTACCAAAAACTCTATATTTTTGTAGGTGTTAACCCACTGATTCTGAGAAAAATTCAAAAAAAAAGAAAATCTTGTTTTAATGAATAATTGCATCTTTCACTTACATAGGATGATGGTTAAAGAGGTTTGGAACCTTTTTTGTCTTCGTTTCTTTAGATAATAGAGATTTTATATAGGTTACTCCACTTATTTAGGCCGTATATGATGTTTTAAGAAATTCATTGATAAAAAAATAGAAACAATGCCCATGTTCATTGAAAGAAAGTTTAGAATACATTAATATATATGTAGAATGTGGTTAGAAGATTTCAAAATACAATAAAGAATATAAACTTAAGTTTGTAGAGCATTTACCAAAAACTCTATATTTTTGTAGAAGTTAACCCACTGATTTTGAGAAAAATTCAAAAAAATGAAAATCTTGTTTTAATGCATAGTTGCATCTTTCACTTACATAGGATGATGCTTATAGAGGTTTGGAACCTTTGTTGTCTCCGTTTCTTTATATAATAGAGATTTTATATCGGTAACTCCACTTATTTAGGCCGTTTATGACGTTTTAAGAAATTAATTGATAAAAAAATAGAAACGATGCCCATGTTCAATGAAAGAATGTTTAGAATACATTAATATATATGTAGAATGTGGTTAGAAATTTTAAAAAAACTCTAAAGAGTATAAACTTAAGTTTATAGAGCATTTACCAAAAACTCTATATTTTCGTAGGTGTTAATCCACTGATTTTGAGAAAAATTCAAAAAAATGCAAATCTTGTTTTAATGCATAGTTGCATCTTACACTTACATAGGATGATGGATAAAGAGGTTTGGAACCTTTGTTGTCTCCGTTTCTTTAGATAATAGAGATTTTATATCTGTAAATCCACTTATTTAGGCCGTATATGACGTTTTAAGAAATTAATTGATAAAAAAAAGAAACGATGCCCATTTTCAATGAAAGAATGTTTAGAATACATTATTATCTATGTAGAATGTGGTTAGCAATTTTTAAAAAACACTAAAGAGTATAAACTTAAGTTTAATGCATAGTTGCATCGTTCACTTACATAGGATGATGGTTAAAGAGGTTTGGAACCTTTGTGGTCTCTAATTCTTTAGTTAATAGAGATTTTATATCTGTTACTAAACTTATTTAGGCTGTATATGAATTTTTAAGAAATTAATTGATAAAAAATAGAAACGATGCCCATGTCAATGAAAGAAAGTTTAGAATAATTAATATATATGTAGAATGTGTTTAGAAATTTCTAAAAACACTAAAGAGTCTAAAATTAAGTTTATAGAGCACTTACCAAAAAAAACCCCTGATTTTGAGAAAAATTCAAAAAAAAATGAAAATCTTGTTTTTATGCATAGTTACATCGTTCATTTATATAGGATGATGGTTAAAGAGGTTTGGAACCTTTGTTGTCTCCGTATGTTTAGATAATAGAGATTTTATATCGGTTACTCCACTTATTTAGGTCGTATATGAAGTTTTATTAATTTAATTGATAAAAAAATAGAAATGATGTCCATGTACAATGAAAGAATTTTTATAATACATTAATGTATAAGTATAATGTGGTTAAAAAAATTTTAAAAACACAAAAGAGTATAAACTTCAGTATATAGAGCATTTACGAAAAAAACTCTATATTTTTGTAAGTATTAACCCACCGATTTTGAGAAAAATTCAAAAAAAAATGACAATCTTGTTTTAAATGCATAGTTGCAACGTTCACTTACATAGGATGATGGTTAAAGAGGTTTAAAACCTTCGTTGTGTCCGTTTCTTTAGATAATAGAGATTTTATATCAGTTACTCCACTTATTTAGGCCGTATATGAAGTTTTAAGAAATTAATTGATAAAAAATAGAAACGATGCCCATGTACAAGGAACGAAAGTTTAGAATACATTAATATATATGTAGAATGTGGTTAGAAATTTTTAGAAAACATTAAAGAGTATAAACTTCAATTTATAGAGCATTTACCAAAAAAACTCTATATTTTTGTCGGTGTTAACCCACTGATTTTTAAAAAATTCAAAAAATTAAAAATTTTGTTTTAATGCATAGTTGCATCGTTCACTTACATAGGATGATGGTTAAAGAGGTTTGGAACCTTTGTTGTCTCCGTTTCTTTAGATAATAGAGATTTTATATCGGTTACTCCACTTATTTAGGCCGTATATGAAGTTTCAAGAAATTAATTAATAAAAAATAGAAATGATGCCCATGTACTATGAAAGAAAGTTTATAATACATTAATATATATGTAGAATATAGTTAGAAGTTTTTAAAAAACATTAAAGAGTATAAAATTAAGTTTATAGAGCATTTACCAAAAACTCTATATTTTCGTAGGTGTTAACCCACTGATTTTTAGAAAAATTCAAAAAAAATGAAAATATTGTTTTAATGCAGAGTTGCATCGTTCACTAGCATAGGATGATGGTTAAAGAGATTTGGAACCTTTGTTGTCTCCGTTTCTTTAGATAATAGAGATTTTATATCGGTTACTCCACTTATTTAGAACGTATATGACGTTTTAAGAAATTAATTGATAAAAAATATAAACAATGGCCATGTTCAATGAAAGAAAGTTCAGAATACATTAATATATATGTAGAATGTTTTTAGAAGATTTTAAAAAACACTAAAGAGTATAAATTTAAGTTTATAGAGCATTTACTAAAAACTCTATATTTTCGTAGATGTTAACCAACTGATTTTGAGAAAATTTCAAAAAAATGAAAATTTTGTTTTAATGCATAGTTACATCGTTCACTTACATAGGATGATGGTTAAAGAGGTTTGGAACCTTTGTTGCCTCCGTTTCTTTAGATAATAGAGATTTTTTATCGGTTACTCCACTTATTTAGGCCGTATATGAAGTTTTAAGAAATTAATTGATAAAAAATAGAAATGATGCCCATGTTCATTGAAAGAAAGTTTAGAGTACATTAATATATATGTAGAATGTGGTTATAAGTTTTTAAAAAACAATAAAGAGTACAAATTTCTGTTTATAGAGTATTCACCAAAAAACTCTATATTTTCGTAAGTGTTAACCCACTGATTTTGAGAAAAATTCAAAAAAATGAAAAAAATTTTTTAATGCATAGTTGCATCGTTCACTTACATAGAATGATGGTTAAAGAGGTTTAGAACCTTTGTTGTCTCTGTTTCTTTAGATAATAGAGATTTTATATCGGTTACTCCAATTATTTAGGTCGTATATGAAGTTTTAAGAAATTAATTGATAAAAAAATAGAAACGATGCCCATATACAATGAAAGAAAGTTTAGAATACATTAATATATATGTAGAATATGTTTTGAAATTTTTAAAAAAACACTAAAGAGTATAAATTTCAGTTTATAGAGCATTTACCAAAAAAACTCTATATTTCCATAGGTGTTAAACCCACTGATTTTGAGAAATATTCAATAAAAATGACAATCTTGTTTTAATGCATTGTTGCATCGTTCACTTACATAGGATTATGGTTAAAGAGGTTTGCAACCTTTGTTGTCTCCGTTTCTTAAGATAATAGAGATTTTATATCAGTTACTCCACTTATTTAGGTCGTATATGAAGCTTTAAGAAATTAATTGATAAAAAATAAAAACGATACCCATGTACAATGAAAGAAAGTTTATAATACAATAATATATATGTAGAATATGGTAAGATATTTTTAGAAAACTCTAAAGAGTATAAACTTCAGCTTATAGAGCATATACCAAAAACTCTATAACGCACTGATTATGAGAAAAATTCAAAAAAAATTGAAAATCTCGTTTTAATACATAGTTGCATAGTTCACTTACATAGGATGATGGTTAAAGAGGTTTGGAACCTTTGTTGTCTCTGTTTCATTAGTTAATAGAGATTTTATATCGGCTACTCCAGTTATTTAGACCGTATATGAAGTTTTAAAAAATTAATTGATGAAAAAATTAGAAACGATGTCCATGTACAATGAAAGAAAGTTTAGAATATATTAATATCTATGTAGAATATGGTTAGAAATTTTTTAAAAACACTAAAGAGAATAAACTTCAGTTCACAGAGCATTTACTAAAAAAACTCTATATTTTCGTAGGTGATAACCCTCTGATTTTTGAGAAAAATTCAAAAAAATGAAAATCTTGTTTTAATGCATAGTTGCATCGTTCACTTACATAGGGTAATGGTTAAAAAGGTTTGGAACCTTTTGTCTCCGTTGATTTAGACAATAGAGATTTATATCAGATACTTCACTTATTTAGGCCGTATATGAAGTTATAAAAAATTAACTGATAAAAAAAATAGAAACGATGCCCATGTACAATGAAAGAAAGTTTAGAATACATTAATATATATGCAGAATGTGGTTAAAAAAATTTTAAAAAACACAAAAGAGTTTAAACTTAAGTTCATAGAGCATTTACCAAAAAAAAATCTATATTTACGTAGGTGTTAATCCACTGATTTTGAGAAAAATTCAAAAAAAAATAAAAATCTTGTTTTAATTCACAGTTGCATTGTTCACTTACATAGGATGATGGTTAAAGAGGTTTGGAACCTTTGTTGTCTCCGTATCTTTAGATAATGGAGATTTTATATCGGTTACTCCACTTATTTAGACCGTATATGAAGTTTTATGAATTTAATTGATAAAAAAAATAGAAACGATGCCCATGTACAATGAAAGAATTTTTATAATACATTAATATATATAAGTATAATGTGGTTAAAAAAATTTTAAAAACACATAAGAGTATAAACTTCAGTTTATAGAGCATTTACCAAAAAAAACTCTATATTTTTGTAGGTATTAACCCACTGATTTTGAGAAAAATTCAAAAAAAATGACAATCTTGTTTTAATGCATAGTTGCAACGTTCACTTACATAGGATGATGGTTAAAGAGGTATAGAACATTTGTTGTGTCCCTTTGTTTAGATAATAGAGATTTTATATTGGTTACTACACTTATTTTGGCCGTATATAAAGTTGTAAGGAATTAATTTATAAAAAATAGAAACGATGCTCATGTACAAGGAAAGAAAGTTTAGAATACATTAATATATATGAAGGATGTAGTTAGAAATTTTTAAAAACCCCTAAAGAGTAAAAACTTCAATTTATAGAGCATTTACCCAAAAAAATCTATATTTTTGTCGGTGTTAACCCACTGATTTTTAAAAAAATTCAAAAAATAAAAAATTTGTTTTAATACATAGTTGCATCGTTCACTTACATAGGATGATGGTTAAAGAGGTTTGGAACCTTTGTTGTCTCTGTTTCTTTAGATAATAGAGATTTTATATCGGTTACTCCACTTATTTAGGCCGTATATGAAGTTTTAAGAAATTAGTTAATAAAAATAGAAATGATGCCCATGTACAATGAAAAAAGTTTATAATACATTAATATATATGTTGAATATGGTTAGAAATTTTGAAAAAATACTAAAGAGTATAAACTTCAGTTTATAGAGCATTTACAAAAAAAACTATATATTATCGTAGGTATTAACCCACTGATTTTGAGAAAAATTCAATAAAAACGACAATCTTTTTGTAATGCATAGTTGCATCGTTCACTTACAGAAAATGATGGTTAAATAGGTTTGGAACCTTTGTTGTCTCCGTTTTTTTAGATAATAGAGATTTTATTTCGGTTACTCCACTTATTTAGGCCGTATAAGAAGTTTTAAGAAATTAATTAATAAAAAATAGAAACGATGCCCATGTACAAGGAACGGAAGTTTAGAATACATTAATATATATGTATAATGTGGTTAGAATTTTTTTAAAAACACTAAAGAGTATAAACTTCATTTATAGAACATTTACTTAAAAAAACTCTATATTTTCGTAGGTGTTAACCCACTGATTTTAAAAAAAAATTTTAAAAATGAATATTTTTTTAATGAAAAGTTGCATCTTTCACTTACATAGGATGATGGTTGAAGAGTTTTGGAACTTTTGTTTTCTTCGTTTCTTTAGATAATAGAGATTTTATATCGGTTACTCCACTTATTTAGACCATATATGATGTTTTAAGAAATTAATTGATAAAAAATAGAAACGAGGCCCATGTACAATGAAAGAAAGTTTAGAATACATTAGTATATATTTAGGATGTGGTTAGAAATTTTTAAAAAGCACTAATTAGTAAAAACTTCAGTTTATAGAGCATTTACCAAAAAAACTCTATATTTTCGTATGTGTTAACCCACTGATTTTGAGAAAAAATCAAAAAAAAAATGAACATCTTATTTTAATGCATAGTTGCATCGCTCACTTACTTATGGTTAAAGAGGTTTAGAACCTTTGTTGTCTCTGTTTCTTTAGATAATGAAGATTTTATATCGGTTACTCCACTTATTTAGGTCGTATGTGAAGTTTTAAGAAATTAATTGATAAAAAAAATAGCTACGATGCTCATGTACAATAGAAGAAAGTTTAGTAAATATTAATATATATGTAGAGTGTGTTTATAAATTATTAAAAACACTAAAGAGTATAAACTTCAGTTTATAGAGCATTTACCAAAAAAACTCTATATTTTCGTATGTGTTAACCCACTGATTTTGAGAAAAAATCAAAAAAAAAATGAACATCTTATTTTAATGCATAGTTGCATCGCTCACTTACTTATGGTTAAAGAGGTTTAGAACCTTTGTTGTCTCTGTTTCTTTAGATAATGAAGATTTTATATCGGTTACTCCACTTATTTAGGTCGTATGTGAAGTTTTAAGAAATTAATTGATAAAAAAAATAGCTACGATGCTCATGTACAATAGAAGAAAGTTTAGTAAATATTAATATATATGTAGAGTGTGTTTATAAATTATTAAAAACACTAAAGAGTATAAACTTGAATTTATAGAGCATTTACCAAAAAAACTCTATATTTTCGTAGGTGCTAACCCAATGATTTTGTGAAAAATTCAAAAAAATAACAATCTTGTTTTAATGCATATTTGCATCGTTCACTTACATAGGATGATGGTTAATGAGGTTTGGAACCTTTCTTGTGTCCATTTCTTTAGATAATAGAGATTTTATATCTGTTACTCCACTTATTTTGGTCGTATATGAAGTTTTAAGAAATTAATTGATAAAAAATAGAAACGATGCCCATGTTCATTGAAAGAAAGTTTAGAATACATTAATATATATGTAGAATGTGGTTAGAAAATTTTAAAAAACACTAAAGAGTATAAACTTTAGTTTATAGAGCATTTACCAAAAACTATATATTTTTCGTAGGTGTTAATCAAATGATTTTGAGAAAAATTTAAAAAAATGAAAATCTTGTTTTAATGCATAGTTTCATCGTTCACTTACATAGGATGATGGTTAAAAAGGTTTGGAACCTTTGTTGTCTCCGTTTTTTTAGATAATAGAGATTTTATATTTGTTACTCCACTTATTTAGGCCATATATGAAGTTTTCAGAAATTAATTAATAAAAAATAGAAACGATGCCCATGTTCAATGAAAGAAATTTTAGAATACATTAATATATATGTAGAATGTGGTTAGAAAATTTTAAAAAATACTAAAGAGTATAAACTTCAGTTTATAGAGCATATACCAAAAACTCTATATTTTCGTAGGTTCCACTGATTTTGAAAAAAAATCAACAAAAATGAAAATGTTGTTTTAATGCAAGTTGCATCGTTCACTTACATAGAATGATGGATAAAGAGGTTTGGAACCTTTGTTGTCTTTGTTTCTTTAGTTAATAGAGATTTTATATTGGTTACTCCACTTATTTAGGCTGTATATGAAGTATTTAGAAATTAATTGATAAAAAATAGAAACAATGCCCATGTACAATGAAAGAAAGTTTAGAATACATTAATATATATGTACAATGTGTTTAGAAATTTCTAAAAACACTAAAGAGTCTAAAAATAAGTTTATAGAGCATTTACCAAAAAAACTCTATATTTTCGTAGGTGTTAACCCACTGATTTTGAGAAAAATTCAAAAAAAATGAAAATCTTGTTTTAATGCATAGTTGCATCGCTCACTTACATAGGATGATGGTTAAAGAGGTTTAGAACCTTTATTGTCTCTGTATCTTTAGATAATAGAGATTTTATATCGGTTACTCCACTTATTTAGGTCATATATGAAGTTTTATGAATTTAATTGATAAAAAAAATAGACACGATGCCCATGTACAATGAAAGAATTTTTAGAAAACATTAATGTATATAAGTATAATGTGGTTAAAAAAAAATTAAAAACAAAAAAGAGTATAAACTTCAGTTTAAATAGCATTTACCAAAAAAACTATATATTTTTGTAGGTATTAACCCACTGATTTTGAGAAAAATTCAAAAAAATGACAATCTTGTTTTAATACATAGTTGCAACGTTCACTTACATAAGATTATGGTTAAAGAGGTTTGGAACCTTTGTTGTGTCCATTTCTTTAGATAATAGAGATTTTATATCGGTTACTCAACTTATTTAGGTCGTATATAAAGTTTTAAGGAATTAATTTATAAAAAATAGAAATGATGCCCATCTACAAGGAACGAAAGTTTAGAATACATTAATATATATGTAGAATGTGGTTAGAAATTTTTAAAAAATACTAAAGAGTATAAACTTCAATTTATAGAGCATTTACCATAAAACTCTATATTTTTTTTGGTGTTAACCCACTAATTTTGAAAAAATTCAAAAAATGAAAATTATGTTTTAATGCATAGTTGCATCGTTCACTTACATAGGATGATGGTTAAAGAGGTTTGGAACCTTTGTTGTCTCCGTTTCTTTAGATAATAGAGATTTTATATCGGTTACTCCACTTATTTAGGTCGTATATGAAGTTTTAAGAAATTAATTAATAAAAAATAGAAATGATGCCCATGTACAATGAAAGAAAGTTTATTATACATTAATATAAATGTAGAATATGGTTATAAATTTTTAAAAAACACTAAAGAGTATAAACTTCAGTTTATAGAGCATTTACCAAAAAAACTATATATTTTCGTAGGTGTTAACCCACTGATTTTGAGAAAAATTCAATAAAAACGACAATCTTGCTTTAATGCATAGTTGCATCGTTCACTTACATAAGATGATGGTTAAAGAGGTTTGGAACCTTTGTTGTCTCCGTTTCTTTAGAGAATAGAAATTTTATTTCGGTTACTCCACTTATTTAGGCCGTATAAGAAGTTTTATGAAATTAATTAATAAAAAATAGAAACGATATCCATATACAAGGAACGAAAGTTTAGAATACATTAATATATATGTAGAATGTGGTTAGAAAATTTTTAAAAAATCTAAAGAGTATAAACTTCAACTTATAGAACATTTACTAAAAAAAAACTCTATATTTTCGTAGGTGTTAACCCACTGATCTTTAAAAAAATTCAAAAAATGAAAAAAAATTTTAATGCAAAGTTGCATCGTTCACTTACATAGGATGATGGTTAAAGAGGTTTGGAACCTTTGTTGTCTCCGTTTCTTTAGATAATAGAGATTTTATATCGGTTACTCCACTTATTTAGGCCGTATATGAAGTTTTAAGAAATTAATTGATAAAAAATAGAAACGAGGCCCATGTACAATGAAAGAAAGTTTAGAGTACATTAGTATATATGTAGGATGTGGTTAGAAGATTTTAAAAAATACTAAAGAGTATAAATTTCAGTTTATAGAGCATTTACAAAAAAAAACTCTATATTTTCGTTGGTTTGATGAAAATTCAAAAAAAAATGGAAATCTTGTTTTGATGCATAGTTGCATCGTTCACTTACATAGGATGATGGTTAAAGAGGTTTGGAACATTTGTTGTCTCCGTTTCTTTAGATAATAGAGATTTTATAGCGATGAGTCCACTTATTTAAGTCGTATATGAAGTTTAAAGAAATTAATTGATAAAAAATAGAAATGATGCCCATGTACGATGAAAGAATGTTTAGAATACATTCATATATATGTAGAATGTAGTTAGAAAATTTTAAAAAACAGTAAAGAGTATTAACTTCAGTTTATAGAGCATTTACCCAAAAAAAACTCTATATTTTCGTAGGTGTTAACCCACTCATTTTTAGAAAAATTTTTAAAAAATGACAATTTTTTTAATGCATAGTTGCATCGTTCACTTACATAGGATGATGGTTAAAGCGGTTTGGAACCTTTGTTATCTCCGTTTCTTTAGATAATAGAGATTTTATATTGGTTACTCCACTTATTTAGGTCGTATATGAATTTTTAAGAAATTAGTTGATAAAAAATATAAACAATGTCCATGTACAATGAAAGAAAGTTTAGAATACATAAATATATATGTAGAATGTGGTTAAAAATTTTTTAAAAATACTGAAGAATATAAACTTCAATTTATATAGCATTTACCAAAAAACTCTCTATTTCCGTAGGGGTTAACCCACTAATTTTTAAAAAAATTCAAAATGACAAATGGGTATATGTCTGTTCTTATATTGGGCTTATGGTTTGGACCTTTTGTGATCAAATATATGGATGATTATCTCTTTTACATGTTACATTTTTAATTTATAATTTTCTCAAGTAATACCAAACTATATCCTCAACAATTCTTGTTTAAATTTTTCTGAACATTGTTCATTGGATTAAATCTATAAAACTGTTTGTCTCGCTCATATAGTGTGTTAACATTTCCTTCTTATAACCATTTTCGATTAATTAAGTTAAAACGTAACAAATGATTTTGATAATCCAATTAATGCACAACATATTTATATATTTCAATTTGAACTTAAAAAATGGATTAGTTTATATCTATATTACTATATTAGGAGTGACTTTTTGCCCTAATTTCGAAAGACACAGAGAAGATATAATTAAAAATAATTTAATTGAATTTTCTATTACTGATAAGTGATTAAACAAAAAGTGTTATATGTTTGTAATCATAATTGTTGGGGTGCCACCATTTCTTTGACATCCCCTTTCTCATCATGATTCTTGTTTTTTAAAAGCCTTTTGTGTTTTGAATATTAAACAAGTTTAAATTTAAGTGATGACATAAGAACATTCATACTACATAACCACTAAAGCTAATTTGAAAAATGAAATTAACTAATAATAATTAATGTGATGCATATATAATTATCCACAAAAAAAAGATCAACTAATATTACAAAAGATACCAAATATTACAAAACCAACCTCTTCTCAAAGTCAACAAAATTTTAGATTACAAAGTTAACATAACAATTGATTGAACACCTCTAAATGATTCTCGGAATCAGCTTCCTAATCTTTAGTTGTAGATCGTTTGTATGTAAACAATGGACCCACTAGGTAGCATTAAGACAAAACACCAAACATACTTAAACTACATGTCCTAACAATTTCATCTAATATATTTTACGCATGTTCTATAATTTATTGGACGCTAGTGGAACATCGAGTTTGGATTTAATGCCTAAAAATTATCGGAGATTATGAATCATTTTCAAATTCAAAACAGTATTATAAATACATTAAAAAAAAATTAGTACTTTGATTTATAGATAATTTTTACTCTTCGGAATCGAAACTAACTAATTAATTTATACATTTTTGGTGGTCAATTGTAGTTAAAATTTCAATCCTATAAATTAAATACTGATAACGTTTGAAAAATTGAATTTACATGGGACAACCGCCGACTAACAAATATCCGAGAGAATAATCAGTCTAAGTGAATATTTTTTGAACATGGTATTATACTACACAATATAATATGATAATATAGTTATTTAAAAAAAAAAAAATCGGAATCCACTACATATTAATTTATCTTAAAGTTTGGAAGAGATGTATCATCATATTCTTACCCCACCCTAGATGAGACGCCTTTGTCGTTTCACTTTGTTTTTTCCACCAAAACGAGAACAATTCATTGGTCTTCGATGTTGTAATTTACAATAAAGTCGAAAAAAGTCGGGAGTATTAATATCTTCCCTATTATCACGAACGAACAAAGCAGCGAACTCTATAAAAAGAAAGTTATATTAAATCATGTCACTTCATTAACAAAATATTTCAAGTGGAAAGTAAACCAAATTGAAAAAAGAGAGATCTAAAACATTATTCATCAAAATGAATCAGAGAGATAATACTTTTCCGCTACTAGTATTCTTTGTAATTTTCTGTCAAAAATCAAAACCGATAGTAAAATTTTTGACATGGTTTGCCAAAAAATATCGGTTTCGACATAGGAATGTGACATGTTGCCGATCAATATGGTCTTCTAGTGACTAAATATGTGTCCTAAAAAGTTTATATGGTCTTCTAGTGAGTATATATGTGTCCTAAGAAAGTTTAGTATTGTATAGTATTCAAAGCCATCCACCATATAATCCGCAATACTCTTTAAGGATTCGAATAAGTGAATATGAAGGAGACTTTAAAAGCATGAAGTGGAAGAGGCTAAGAGAGAGAAGAGGCAAAGGAGTTCAATAGGAGAAAGGTAAAAGGAAACAAACATGGCCACTTTCTTCTCTAAGTTTCAAAAAGTACACAAAAAACATCAAACATACCTGAATAATTTCACTTGGTCCACTTCTCTCCTCCTCCTCTCTCTCCCTCTCTCTCATGTCATTGAGCATCCTTTTCAATTCATTGTCACTTGTTGTCATCTTCTTCTTTCACTTCATGTATATTACAAACAAGTTGTCATTTCATAATATCCAAATTAAACTGGTCCCATTTTCAACAAATCCTTTTAACTGCCAAGCTTTCATTTGTCTTGTTCTTAAGAAACTCTCTTTTTCTTCCTCATACAAAAGAGTTTGAAATGTCTTTGTACATATTTAGCAAAAAATATCAAGCATAGTTCTACATAAAAGTTTCATGAACTTAGCATGAAAAAAAAAACTCATTTGAAAAGCTTTTTCTTGAATTAAGGTCAAAAGACTCAAAAGATTATACATGTCATTGCCTTTAAGAAAAATATATGATATATAAACTAATTCTTGTAGAACTTTTAAAAATACAAAACAGAATTCCATCAGAACTCCGCAGTTAAACGTGCTTGGGCGAGAGAAGTATTAAGATGGGTGACTTTCCGGAAAGTCCTCTTGTTGCACCCTTTTCTTTTCCACCGTTTTCTTTATTTATCAAAAAAAACTTTTAAAAGTACAAAACAGAGAGAAGTTGATAAAAAAAAACTATGCATGAAAAAGAGAAGAGAGATTGGTTTATTGAAGGGAGAAAGGAGCAAAAAAAAGAAGGTTGATGTAAAGTGGTTCCTACAAAGGGATAAACACAAGTAATAGATGGTGGAAGTTCCAATCAGCTTCAAGTGTTTTGTTGTGTCTTTGTGTGTGTGTGTGATGTGTCAGCAAAACTAGACCTACCCATCTCTCTCTCTCTCTCTCTCTTTCTCTAATCTTCTTACTACTTTTCTACACTTATTTAATAACAACTCAAAAGCATTTGTAGTGAGTCTATTCTTTCCTTATATAGCATCAACTTATGCTCCCCCATTCACAAGGTGTGAGAGGTGAAAAGACAATCATGGATGATGCCTCTAGAGATGAGCCAAAGCAGTTTGATTCATCATGTGTTCCAGATACTCTAAAGCAAAGCCTAGAACATTACAACACATACACAAAAGCAACACAACAAGAAGAAGATCAAGACCAAAAAGTAGAAGAAGAAGAAGAAGAAGAAGAAGGTATAAGGCTTGATCTAGTGCTATCAGAATATGATTATAGTCAACCACAACACAATCAAGAACTCAATCTCATCGACTGCTTAGAAGCAACAAGTATTGTCTCTCCTAATGAGTCAAGTTCAAGTGAACAGAAGCTCTTCTCATGTAACTACTGTCAAAGAACATTCTACAGCTCACAAGCACTTGGTGGTCACCAAAACGCTCACAAAAGAGAGAGAACTTTGGCGAAGCGAGGACAACGAATGGCAGCTGCTGCAGCCTTTGGTCATCCATATGGTTATGCTACAATCCCTTTCCATGGACAATACAACAACAGATCTTTAGGTATACAAGCACATTCAATGAGTCACAAGCAAAGTTCATATAATGTTTTTAGTGGTGATTATGGTCAGATCAATTGGTCAAGGACACCACTTGTTGGTCAACCAGCTATAGCTAAACTATCTTCAACAGAGAATCATCATACTCATCATCATCATCAGATGATGATGATGATGATTCCTCCACCATTGACATCAACATGTGAAAACATTAGTAGGTTTGATGTAAGAAAGATTCCAATAGATCTTGAGTCTAATGAAGAAGAAGAGCAAGAGAAGAACCTTGACTTGAACCTCAAGCTTTAAGATTCTTTTCATTTCCTTTTTGTGGTTTTGCTCTGTAATAGTTTTGTTCTCTTTGAGATGTTCTTTTTTTGTGTGAGTATATATTGTCTATCAAGAGATTTATGATGTACATGTTTCCACATTTGTATAAGTTTTGAGAGTCTTTTTTCAACTAGGCATCAATGGATTTTTAGTAAACACCTAACCACCATTAAAGAGTTGGTGAAATTGATATAAATAAAGATTAAAAAAAAAACTTTTTTTAGTGTATAGAAGATGAAAGAGATTTTTGCTTTTAAGATCTATGTGAAGATTTGTTGTAATGGAAACCAGAGAAATTACTTACTATAAAGTCACAATTGTGAAACCTAAAAGTAAGAAAAAAGCATTTTTAATTGCAAAAGAAGAGCTTGTTGTTTATTGTGATGATGACAAAAAGCAAAGAGTTGAGAAGTAACAAACATAATTTAATACATCAAATGATCTTAATAATGCAACCTAATAACAAATCATGAAATAAAATAAAGAATCCAATGAAAATCTTTGTGAGACCAACAAAATTTGTGTAATACTATAGACAAAGAGTGACCTAATTAACCAGTCTTTGGACTTTAGGATATGCACTATAACAAAAACCATGTGCTTATGATGCACAAAGGTGGGACAAGAGTCAAGACCATGAGTCTAACAAAAAAAAACAAAGTTTAGATGAAACCAGAGTGTCTTATTGAACTTTTAGCATACAAGATATTACAGCCAACCAGAATTTAGTAATTTACCATTATACTCTACTACGGAAAAAAATTACAGTGAAACCTTTATAAACTAATATTGTTGGAAAGAAAATATTTTATTATTTTGGGGAGATATTAATTTATAGATAATCTATTAGGATAAAAACTCAACTTGCAATAAGTTGTTTTGGTTCAGTGGTAAAGGAGCTGCAGCTGGAGTGCTTTGGCCAATGCGGAATTTACATACGGGTTGTAGCCGACACGTGGAGAGCCGTTTGGCCGCCCACGTGGCTAGTCTAAGCGACTCGATAGTCTAACACGTGGAACTCTGCCCTGTAGGGTAACCGATAGTCTAACACGTGGACCCCTGCCCTGTCGGAGAGCGTTAGGATATCTGGGTTATCAAAATAAAAAACTCAACTTGTGACTCGAAGAAAATATTGATTTATCGAAATATTAGTTTATCGAATATTATTTATAGAGGTTATATAATTTATAAGAAGGAAAATAGACCCCTTACATCAAAAATTTTGACACATTTGCATTTAACACCAAACATTGAGCAACATCAAAATGTTGGCATTATGAATCCGAAATGCTATAGACCACCAATTTCTTCATTAAGGATATGTAAAAGCTTTCTTGGCAGTAAAACAATTAGGCAAAAGACAGATCATTTTGTTTGTTTTTCGACATACATTGGCCACAATTACAAACAACAACCAAAGAAGAAAAAGAATGAAACATCTTAATGAGTAAAGCCAAAACAGACAATAACACATGAAGAAACGAAACCTATGTTGATTAACAATCTCTTGGGTCCATATAAATCTTCTTGCTTTCTACACAATCTGACACCAAACATATACTCTTTCAATATCCTTCACACTTTTGATTCGTTCATTATCTTCATCAAGCTGCTACTAAAGTTCCATTCACATTTCAGGAGGTGAACTGAAATCACGCGAGTCAAAATTCGGTTTTGAAAATTCAACCGAAATAAACCAAATGGAAATTTGATCAGTTCTTAGTAAATTTCCAGCCGAAATTAACCAATTCGAAATTTGATCGGTTCTTAGTAAATTTCCTGCCGAAATTACCCGAACCATCCGGTTTTCTCAGACAAAAACGGTTAATTTCGGTTCAATTCAGATAAACGGTGTGGAATTTGTATATGTCTCTTCTAAATTTTGGTAGGTTTTGGTAATTTTGTCTTTTAAAAATGTTTAACCGATCGGTTCTGCAGACCGAAGCAAATTCTCGCCGAACAGTCTCCGAAACAATCGATTGCTTTCGTCGAACCGACTTCGAAACAATACCAAACAATCCAGCTCGGTTCGGTTTGGTTCGGATTAATGCATAACCATTCACAAGAATCATAAATAAAATCCAAATCAATTCAACTTGTAACAAAAATCACATAAACCTATAATCTATAGAAAGGAAACATCTTTATCATTATCATCATTTCTAATTCAACAAGAAAAGTTTAAAGTTTTAAACAACCATCAAAACAACACAACTAAAAACTTCATCAACGAAAACTAATTGCATCTTAAGCACGTTCCCCACGAATCCTTCTTGCTAATTGAATATCTTTAGGCATAATCGTAACTCTCTTAGCATGAATCGCACACAGATTCGTATCTTCAAACAAACCCACAAGATATGCCTCCGCCGCTTCTTGTAATGCTAAAACCGCATGGCTCTGAAACCTAAGATCCGTCTGCAAATTTCACACAAAATCAATCAAAAATCTAAAACCTAAAACATCACTTGCAATTTCAGAGATCTAAAACTTCAACGAACCTTAAAATCTTGAGCGATTTCACGAACAAGACGCTGAAACGGAAGTTTACGGATAAGCAACTCAGTGCTCTTTTGGTATTTACGAATCTCACGAAGCGCGACGGTTCCTGGACGGTAACGGTGAGGCTTCTTCACCCCTCCGGTCGTCGGAGCAGACTTCCTCGCCGCCTAATCAAATCAAAAAAATTTAAAATCCGATTTCAAAACCCTAGATCTACTTTTTTTACTCAATTTCATCAAAACGATTGAAGATCGAAAGAAGAAGAAGAAGAACGAACCTTGGTGGCGAGTTGCTTTCTCGGAGCTTTTCCTCCGGTGGATTTTCTGGCGGTTTGCTTTGTACGAGCCATTGTTGTTTTCTTCTTCTTGAGATTGAGAGAGAGTTTTTTCGATTTGTGATTTTGAAAGGTTTCTTTTGATTTTGGGGAATAGTAAAAAGGTTATATATATAGGGAGGAGGAGGATTAAGTCGGTTAATTTGGGGGAAGAACACGATCTTGGGCTTTCTTTTTTTGACGGTCCAGATTTGATTGATGGAAAGAGAAAGCTGACGTGGCCATCCGCGTCTTCGTTTCTCATTGGTTTATAAGTTTGATGGATAGGTGACGTGGACATTTGTGTTTCTTTCTTCAAAGGCTAAAGAACGATAGAAGACGTATACCATTAGACGAAGATTTGGGCTTACTTTCTAAGAAGTTGGCCCATTTCGAAAATCTAGATGGGCTCGGCTCGAATGTGAGGTATGCCATTGAAACATATATGATCACAAATAGTGAAGCTAACAAGATAAGAAACATATATGATCACAACTAAGGATAAAAAGCTTTTAAAAAGACTTTTTCTCCTTGAGGCGGTGGCGACTTAGCTCGCGAAAGTTCCACCAAATTAGGGTTTTCAGTTTAGATCAAAATCTCTAAATTTCAATCTCAATCATCCAAAAATCTTCGATCTACTTCGATCTAGTGAAGTTCTGTTGTTGTTTCTTCAAAAAAGCAATGAGCTCTGAAAGGGAATAGTGGAAATCGCTCCAAAATCTCAAATTGGAGAGTGACTTGCAACCATGGACAGTGCATGAAGATGCTCAAAACAAGTTTGAAAAGGATCATCAACTATGTCTTGTAGCTAAAGGTTTGAATCCTAAGCATCAACCGCCCGGAGGTATGAAAGGTATGTCTCCCAGAGCTTGGAATCTGTTAGGAAAGGTTGACAGTAGAGTTAATGAAGA
>OVAN01008398.1:0-18227 GCA_900406275.1 Anastatica hierochuntica | reverse complement strand
CGAGACCCTTTTCAGGCATCGATTTCGTCGAGACAGTTTTTTACCCCAACATGGATTTTCTTGGAATCCTTGAAGTCCAACAACAGTAGGTAAATTGGTGTGAGGTGGAAGAATTGCAACAGGGGTGACAACAAGTCCATGGCCAGCAGCTACGTCTCCTTGTTCAGTGAGAATGGTTTGATTGTACACAAGATGTGGTTGTCCGTGAGGAGGATTCTTATTTAGATTTTCCACATGAGCTAATCTTTCTATTTTTATCTCCTTAAGGTACGTTCAATGATGCCAATGGGAGAGTTAGATGTAGATGGGTCGTCCAGAGAAGATCATCCTTGCATAAAACCTGAAAAGAAAAACGAAAAGGAAATAAAAACGGGAAATAAAAACGTTCTAGACAAAAATCAATATGTAAAAAATCGTAGATAATGAATTAATCCCCAACAATGGCGCCATAAAACTTGATAGTGTGTCAAGTTTCACCTAGAAGACCTATTGTTGCCAGTGAACAACGTAGTTGCAGTACTTCAGGTTATCGATTCCACAAGGACTAAGATATCACACTACAAATTTCAGGATCAATTCGAACTAAAACATAAAATAAAAAGTTGTTTGGTGAGTTTGAAAGTAAAAGACAACAACTTAAATAAATAAAAGGATGTAAATCAATGGGAAAAAGCGTAGGCACATAGGACATTCGCAGAGAATCATGCATCATAGAAGAAACTCTTCTAAAGTATCATTTTATTTTTTCTATCAATCTCTTGAGAATCGATGTTTAGAGGTTGATTTATCCCTACTTTTCTAGGGTATCATTTTGTTTTTTCTATCAACCTCTTGAGAATAGAATTTTTCTACTTTTCTAGGGTATCATTTTATTTTTTCTATTGATCTCTTTATTTCTTATTTTTTGCTTTTAAGCACATTCGGATTTCATTGGTTCCAAAATTTACAATAAGCATAAGCACTTTTTTGATGATTTTTATTAAACAGGAAAGAGGGGAACCGTAGACTAATGTTTTTGAATTTGAAGAAAAGTCTGATTCAATGCATATCAAGCCCTAATAAAAAGATAATTTTCATTAAGTGTTGAGTGGCTTAGGATTATCCAGATATGAAGTGGTATGGTGCCTTGGTTAGCTGATCCACTTGAGCTTTCCTGAATGACTAAACGATAGTCAAGCATTGACATTACATATTCTAGTCCTTAATCACTTGGTAAGTTCAAAGTCAAGCATGTTTCTGAACTTCATTTTGACTCAATAAACGTTTTTTTTGAAATATTTTTAAAACGACTCAAAATTCACGAAAAATAATAAAAAACAAAGAAAAAGAAGCATTAGTAACAATAAAAATCCCCCCAGACTTAACATTAGTAAAATCAAGTGAGAAAGGTACTGAAAACTAATATAAAATATAGAAATAGAAGTCACTAGTCTATTGGTCGAAAATATGTAGAGTTAGAAGGCTATTTTTGATGTGGCCGAGTTTGGTCTTTTCGGAATGCTCGGTTTGTTTCATCTTGATGAGAAGCTGGGCTGGTGCGAATATGACTGTTCCTAGGATGGTTTTACTTGAGAAACACCTTATTTACATGCTTCTAAGTAGTAAATTGTCAACTTGACAGATTTTTTCGCGTGGCGGAGCTTGGTTTGGGATTGGCCGAGTTTTTTGTCGGTTTCTAGCCAATCCAAGGCTCCTAATTGAAGTATGAGCACTTCCATATCTGCTTGGGCTGTTCTTCATAAAATTCCCACTATATTTGGGCATTTTCAGCAGTAGGACATGGTTCAACTCCTAGATAATAGTTTCAGAGAAACCAAATTCCTCGGTTTTGTGTCCCGTTGAGCCAAAAATCGATGAATATCTCTGCCAGCCTCTTTCTCACGTTTTTTGAAGGTATTTAATGATGTTCAGCTGGTGTGGAAGTTTTTTTTGACTTTGATTGCTCTTTAGATGCTCCGGTTGTGGTCTTTTTTCCTTTGATCACATTTTCGAGCCTTGCGATGTAGATGATGAATGGCTCTGCCTTTGCTAGATCATTTATAGCTTCAAAATAATCTTCATTTTTGGCACGATACTTCTTGGTATGAATTAAAATTGAAGTTCTTTCTCGGAGTTCCTTTGAAGTCCAAATTCTCGCAATTTTTGTTCGATAGGCTTGCCTTTGTGTTTAAGGGTCTTTAACGGGGTTTTAAACTTTAAAATGTCCCTTAGAACCTCTGTGAGGTAGTGGAAGTAATTTAGTTAATTTTGTGCTTCGCGGTAATAAAATGGCTAAGATGCAAGAAATTTCTCGGTTTAGGCTTCTTGTAGCTTCAAGTGTGTATTCTTGAGTTCCAATCCTGAAAATCACCATAAAATGGTATAAAATGTTAAGTTTACTTGGTTACCTCGAACGTTTTGAGTTTTTGAATGATCTGGCCAAGAAAATATGAAAATTAGATGTTCGGTAAAGTTTTTCTCGGCCAAAAGCACGTTCGGATGGGGAATGGGATGGTCGGGACGTGGAAATGGGTTGTCAAGATGGGTTGAGGCATAGGACAGGTTGTGCCTGGGTGGGGAACTGGCGAGGACCGGTGTTGGACACCACAGTCCACGCGGCCGGTCATGGGAGGCGAAAGCCTCGGCATTTTTAGGCACAATTCCTCTACAACCGGTCGGGGATTGCTTTTGGTCAAGCAGCCAGTCGAGGGGCTCCCTGGACCGGTGTTGGGATCTTCTTGGGACCGGGTAGTGATGCTCCTACACCTGGTCGGTGCTCTATTTTTGGCGAGATCCTGTATTATGGCTCAAATGTCCAGAACATGTCCGGATCAAATTTTCTCCATTTATTTCCCTTTCCAAAGTAAGTTCCTACGAAAATCAAAGAATTAAAACTTTAAAACATTCATTAAAACTTATAATACCAAATTAAACAACTTTTTCTTTAGATCAAATATTAAAAATCAAAATAAAGTAAAACTTAAAGAGGTAAAGTGTATGGGTTGCCTCTCATATAACGCTTGTTTAAAGTCAATTAGTTCGACTCCTGGACAATTTTAGACGCGAGGAAGCCTTAGTGGAGAGTTAGATCATCATCCTCTTGTTGTAGATCTTTGAGATGAAACCTTTTCTTTTTCTTGTACTTCTACTTCCAATGCAACCGTTCTTATCAATTGAGGGCATCTAACCTCCATTGTTGGATATCCATAAGGTGCTATCATGTAGTAAAGGTCCTTATCAACATCAATAAAGCGCATTTTTCCATTTGGCTAGTCCATGACAGCTCCTACGGTTGCAAGAAAACCTCTTCCAAGTATTAAACTTATCCGCTATTTCAACAACCTGAAAGTCAGTAGGCACAAGAGCATTATTGATTCTTACTAAGATACCACATAATGATCCTACAAGTCTTCTTATTGATCAATCAGCGAAGATGATACACATCTTCGAAGTTCTGAAGTTTGTGAAACGAAGCCGCGAAGCAATATGTGCTGGCATGAGGTTTACTTCAGCTCTGGAGTCGCATAGAGCATTTTCAAAGACTTTTTTGTTGATGGAACACTTAATTAGGAAGATTCCTAGGTCTTCCAATGTTAGAAGTGTGGTGTAACGTCTGTTGGGATCCGTGATGTTGTTGAACATGCCTTCTATGCATTCTAAATCTTGTGTTTTGTGCTCAATATACTTTATGAGCTCTTTTTTAGTGGCCCATGCTCTGTCAAACGTCATATCAACTGGTAAGTCTTGAGATCTTGATAAATTCTACCCAATTCTCCCACGAGTTGGAGGGATTTGGTTCTCTTGATCTCAAGTTGACATTGTCACTTCTGTACTCAAACCATGGCCTAGATTTCGGTTGAGTGGCTTGGATTCTTATTGTCATCTTGAAGGGTGTGCATGATCCTACTCCTTGGGGCAAGTTTTGATTGTCCAAAGTCTAGAAATCAAAAGCTAGGACCTCTCCCTTCAGGTCATTAGGCTTAGTGACGAATTTAGTGAAATTTTCTTCATTCTCCACTAGTTTCTTCTCATTTTCTTTGAGATGAGAGCTTAGGGGATCAAGATTGATCTTGATATCACGAATCTTAGGGTTTTCATGGTCCATTCTTCCCATGCTTTCTTTTTTCTCTAGCTGGTCATCATCCATCTTCTTGTTGGCACTAAACACAAATTCTTCCAAACTATCTTCCAGCTCTTTAATCCTTTCACCATGTTCTTCCATGAACCATTTGATCCTTAAATTTAAGACTCTAAATTCCGAAGACCAGCTCATTTTCTTGGCTTTCACATTCTCAGCCAAAGACTCAAGTCTTTTGTCCATAGATTTAACGTTCATTCTCTCTTCAAGGCGATTTTCAGCTTCTCCTTGGATTTCTATGGAATTTTGTGAGGAACGAGTGTCAAATAGCTCTTGGAAAGTGACTTATATGTTACTTAGGCTCATGTTTAGGCCTTGAAAAGTGAGTTCAAGCTTCTGAATTCTCTTCTCAAGGGCGAAGTATTGATTATCTATAGTAGTATAGATTTTCTGCTTTGTATCGCTTTGAATCTCGAGGAGTTGCTTTGTGAGGAGCTCGACCTTCAGATCCAGAGACTTAAGAGGTGTGTAGGGACTTGGAGGATAAGTTAAGGAACATGATATCTCTGTCGTTTGAGGATTAGGTCGTGGGAGATATCGCAGTTGCTCATGGGGAAGAAAGCTGTAGAGATTTCGGTTCAGGGATCTCTCTTAAGGGTTTTGAAGCGTAGGTCTTCTTTGATGGGGTTCATATGAGTTTTCCAGCGGTATTGAGTTAAGATACCATCCTCTTTGAGTGGATTTATGGCTTGTACTTTGCCCCTAATCACGTTATCCATGAGGTTGATCTCTTGGCTCAGCTTACTCTCTCTCAGGCTCATAGGCATGAGGATAATACTCAGTATCATCCATGAATTCGAGTAAGTGAGGATTAGGGTAGCTAAATCCTTCAAAGTTTTCGTCCGTGGTTGTAGAGAGGTTTAGGGTTTCGAGTTTTAGGCTTTGGTTCTTTTTATTTTCCCTGAAAACACAAGAGAACAAATAAAATAGGTTAGTATGATGTTAAAATCATATTCCTAGTAGGAAAAGGATAATTCCAAGTGTTATTATCTACAATAAAAAGAAGCACAAAATTATTAGTAATTTAATCTACATCGTATGTGTTAAAACCCTAAATGAATTAAAATAAGTTAGAAGAAAAAGAAAACTAAAATTTTTACAAGAAAACCAAATTTTTTACAAGAAAACTGATATTTTTTACAAGGAAATCGAAAATGCAGAGAAAGAGATAGAAATAAAAAAAAAGTTTTCCTAGACTTAATCCTCGATCTAAATTCTAAGGTAAACAAATCTAGTACCCGGAAACGGTGCCAAAAACTTGATGTGATGTCAAGGTTTACCCTAGTTAAAACCTAGGTGCAAGTGCACAGCATCCGCAGTAATACTTAGGGATCGAATCCACAAGGACTAGTAGTCACACTTAGAACCTATATGTTTTTGGACTAAGCTAATATAATATACAAGGGTGTTGATACTGTTTTTATTTGGTTTTTATAGTTTATCAACGAATATGAACCTACTCTACATGCTCATTTACAAAGGATAGATCAATGAAAAGATATGCATCAGATAATAGAAAGTTAAAGTAAAAAAGTAGGAGTTAATAACGACTAGGGGCATCAAGTTTCAGTCTAGAACACAACCACTAATGTAAATCCTCTCCACTTTCGAGGTTCGGGATTCTTTTTTTAAATACCAAGATGCATCGACTTCCGCACGGTTCTATAATATATAAACACGCATTAACTTGAACAATCAAGACTGATTGTTCAAGATTCTAAAGTCGGTCTACTTTCGAAGCCTACTTAGAAAGTGTCACCAAATATTAGATCCAGTGATAATTCAAGCTTTTGGAATGGACACCGCTATAGATCTATTCCTGCACCTGTTTTCGTAGGGGAATAACATTACGAATGAATAAAAGTGATAATGTTATTGATAAAACCTAACCGACTAGAAATCCTATTCAAGTAAACTCATTGACTCGTTGTTATTTATTGTCTAACATGTAAAATAATAGATTAAAAACATGTAAGCATTAAATCAATCATGGCAGCAAGCATTCATATCAAATCAAAGGGAGAATGATAGATAAAATCGAATGATGAAAGAATTATGGATGTATTGAGATGAGATGGATCCTTAGGAGACTAAAAGGGGAACGACCCCAAAGGATGTAGTCTCTGTCTCCTTAGGCACTCATTTGATCTAAAACCTAAACAACTCTCTTCAAAACAAAAGCTAAAAGCAACTACTTATAGTACATTTCCTCATTAGGTCAAAAGTGCGGAAGCGAGCCTTTAAGGCCTATAAATGTTGGCTACGTGTAAAGAGGTCTTGGGTTGAATTCTTGTTCATAAAAAGGCTTGGAATAGATCCACTTAATTCTTTAGAATTTCTGGTTCAAAACCTAAATGGTCTTCGTTTTGTTTTGGCCTTTCTACGCATCCTTAATCTGTCAGGCAGCTAGAGCATTCATCAGTAATATTAGTGTAGCTATTTGTCTACTGCTCCAAATGATACAAGACAACTTTGATCGTAACGATAATTCAACTCTCTAGCTCTTGTTCAAATATCATCAAAATCCATTTAGGAAAAGGCCTTTATTTCGGATGATAAATCTGATTCTTGGAAAATGTCCAGAAACTGACTTTGCTCCTATCAGCTCCACAAAGCTCCAAATATCATTGGTTGACATGAAATGACTTGAAATACCACCAATAGAAGAAAATAATTCTAATCATTGAGAATTTTTTTAAAAACCAATAAAACAAACTAAAATCTAAAGGAAAAGTGGTAAAATAATGACGCTATGATGTTCTTATCAACTAATCAAGCTCTGACAGCAGATAATCAATTCTCTTAGTATCAAAGTGCTGAACTTCTTCAAACACAATCATTTTTGACATCCAATTCGTCTGGCTAGCTGCCATGTTTTCGATCAAAGTATAGGCTTCTTCCACCGTCTTGGTCATAAAATCGCTATTACTAGAAGTGTCCATGGCGTTCTGGTACCGTTCCTCCACTCCATTGTAGAAGACATTCAGCAGGTTTATGTTGGTGTATCCGTGATATGGATAATCCACCATTTACTCCATGAATCTTTTCCAAGCGTCATAGAAACTCTTTGTAGCAATCAGTTGAAAGATTGCAATTTTGTTTCTGAGGAAAGTAGACTTGGGCTTGGTGAAGAAATGTCCCACGAAAGCAGTTTTGGTCTCTTCCCAAGTGGTGAGAGATCCAGGTGCGAGAGTAGTGAGCCATCTATTAGCTTTATCTGTAAGGGAGAAATAGAAAAGCCTACACTTCAAAGCGTCTTCATGTACTCCATTGCATTTAATGGTGCTGCAGATGGCTCTGAACCTCTCTAAGTGGTGTATTGGGTTCTCGGTTGGTAACCCATGGAACTGGTTTTGTTGCACCAAATTGATGAGACCAGTCTTAATATCAAAGTCTCTCCTGTCAATAGGACATGGACGAATCCCAGCTCGATCCGCATAGAACACCTCAAAAGTGTCATAGTGCGCCAAAGTCAGCCTCGATTGAGGCGGATTCGCACCTTGCTGTCCCACAGCTGCAATATTATTTCCATTCGCATCAGGTGAATTATGTCCCAGATGGACTCCATGAAGTAGAGGATTATCTTGAATTCACAGATTAATCGTGTTATCACCCATTCTATCTCCAAATTCTGAATCCAAGTTACCGTCATGTGACTTCTTTTTGTTTTTTTGCCTTCCTAAGCGACCAATTTCCTTCTTGAATCGTAGTAGATTAGCTAATCTTTGGCTCCTAGTATGAGGCATGTTCATGCACCATCGACCACACAAACAAAGAAGAAAGAGAAGCGATTAAACAACGTAAAAAGAATGCCTTAGACAAGTTATGACCCAACGCTCTAAGATGACCAAATGGTTCTGAAAATGGTGGCAGAAAAATTGCTAGGTCAGGTTATCACCCAATTAAGTTACTGCAAGCGCACAGTTAAGTACGACGTAAGGGTTCAAAATCAAATCAACAAGGACCAATGATCACTCGTAGAGACTATGAATCAAACATGTGCTAAAGAGAAAAGTAAAAGTTAAGGAGGCACTAAATCAAAGATAAAGCAAACAAAAAGCAAGAAAACAAATAACGGGTGTAATAAATCAAGGAACATCCATAAAATTACCCCAAAAATTTAATAAAAACATGAAAATAACTCGATAAACTGACTCAAAAACACACTAAAAGAAAAGAAAATCACATAAGTAACCTCCCCAAACTTATCTCATGTCGTCTCAGTGTAAAACAAATCCGGAGAAGAGGTAATTAGAAAATAGAAAAATAAATACGAAATAAAAAGAATCCAAAAGAAAAAGAAAAAAAAGAAAAGAAAATCTACTGAATGGGGTTGTAGACTCTGAATCTTTCTGATATCACCCCCCCTTTTGTAACAAAGAGCCGTCGATCTATAGGAAAGGATAAAGTGCTTCCTGTCATTCTAGAAAAATTCACTCGCTCCTTGTTGCATCCAAAAGTCCAAAACCAACACAAAAACAAAAACCATAATTTAAAAGCACCAAAACTCTAAGTAAAACAAAAATATTTGACAAGTGGGTTGTCTCCCACTCAGCGCTTGTTCGTAGTCGCGAGCCTGACTTCAATTGCGGTCTAGGGATCAGTGGGGGAGGATCTGGGAACTCTCTCCTAAACAAGCTCCATCGTCGAACATCTTCAGCTAAAGAATAGTGTTCATCAATCTTTTCAAAGCAATTTGGCCCTTTTCCTTGAAATTATAAGTGAGGATTGCCTTGAATTTTCAAAAAGGTTTTGACTTTCCTCTGCGTTTATCCTTGTATTCAATCATGAATCCATCACATCGTTGAGGGATCAATGTCAAATCAGGTCCCTCTTTAGTCGTGTCCCCTTTCGGTCTCATCATCTTGTTGTTCTTGAGTTTTCCCACAGTAGAATGAATGTCTCCATCTAGAACTACTTTGACGTCATCCTTTTCAGAAATCACCAATGTATCCTCACTCGATAAACCATGCTCTGTCTCAATTTGCGCTTAAGGCATCTTGAAATGGATCCTCGGTGTAAAGCTATTCTACATATACATCAATCACATCAATCAACTTGTTGACCAAGAAAGTATGTTCATCCTTGGTACGATTCATCGTCTACTTGTTGACCAAGAAAGTACACATCTAACTTTCCCAAATGCCGATCAATCTTACCATTCTTCACATCAATCATTCCCTTGCATCGAAGCGCCTGAGAAGGGTTCGAGGAAAAGCTTGAGAGAAAAAACATAGGTTTTTCATCTTACCTCATGAGAGTAGAGTACTATAGGTGTTAAATGGCTAGAAGGACTAGTGGATCACTATCACTTGCGTGGTTAGATAGACAAAATGTGAGAGTTGAGTCTTGTAGTATGCATGGATGAATATAACTACGCCATGTGAGTGGGCATATCAATTATGAAGGGATTCTTGGCCTAGTAATGACTTCAATTGTTTAATAAAGCATGACTAGAGTCCCTATAGTTCTAGATCGATCGACAACCAATTGCTATTTCTCAAGATTCGATCTTTGTTATTACTAGAAATCAAAGTTTGTTTTGTTATTGCCTTTTACTTATTGCTATTTATAATCAAGCCTTTCTTTAAACATTTTACTTGTGTTTTCTTATGGTTATGCTTGATTAATTTTAGATTCGTGACGCCCCAACCTTAATCGAATTCTCTGGACTTAGTATCCTAGTGCATTCTCTTTGTTTAGTATCTAGTTTAAAAGCAATTCAACCCTTGGACGATAACCTATTTTAAAACAACCAAACAATCATTCTCTTGTGGTTTAGGGAGTATGGCTTAGGTTTATCAATTTAAGCTTCACTTAAGCGTGCTGTAAAAATGCTCCCGATCAGGCAGTTATTCACTTAATGCCTTCATTGGTCACGAGCATTATAGACCCTCTTGGGCTAGCGTGTTTGGGCCAGATGTCTCCTTGAAAGCTTGTTGGGATTAATGTTCAAGGGCCCATTTTTAGAAAAGTTAAGAGCACAGAAAAGAGGACCTTCCTCTTCACTTTGCCTTCTCGTCTTGCCTAATGCGTAACCATATTCCTTCTCTCAAGCTTTGCTTCCATAGTTTCCCCGGGGAGTTCTCATTGCATTTTAGTCGATCTTTGTTCTTTGGATGATTTCGTAGACGACATTGCATCCTTTTGATGTTGAATCTCGGGATGTTTGAAATTTGTCTTAGGGTTTTTACTAAAGTAAAAAGGATCGATCTCTTTCTTCCCTAAACAAACTTCCTTTGGGGTTTCTGCTTCTGAAATATTGTAAGAAGTTGGATGCTATGACTCATCTATATCCTTTTATTTTGTAGGATTCATGCTAGAATTATCTCACCATTTCCATCCCTTTCGATCTTCATGTAACTTCCCCTTTCTGCTTTCGTTCTTGGCGAAGTGGTTTATGGGTTTGAACCGTTGCTAGGGTTTATCAGCCGTGCCACCAAAAGTAACGATCCCCGATCCTTCATCCTATTTCACTGAGGATGACCTTAAAGGATTCAAGATAACCATCGATCTGCCGCCGAGTCTGCCTCTGCGGTGTCCCAAGGCCATTGAGAAGGCCTCTAACTATAAGCCGGAAAAAAAATTGTGATTTATGAGGGATTTGCATCTGTAACTCCCTCATAAATCCTTTCCTAGGAAATATGTTGCCTCTCGCAAATTCGTACAAATATTTTTCGAAGAATTTGCGAGAGAGAGAGTCGAAACTCCCTCACAAATCCTTTCCTAGGAATTTGCAAGGATAGTCGCAAATTCCTCGCAAAACTTTGGCTAAAAAATTGCGAGAGATCCTCGCAAATTCGTCGCAAAATATTTGCTAGGAATTTAGGAATTTGCGAGAGATCATCGCAAATTCCTCGCAAGTAAAAATATTATTTATTTTCTAAAACTTTTATAATTAATTAAACGTTAAAATTAAATTAAAATAAAATTTAATAGAAAATAAATAAAATAAAAAATTATAACTAAAATTAAACTAAATAAAATTTAAAATATTTTACAAAATATAAAGGGAAAAAACTACTAAATCTAGTGTTGCTCCTGCTGCTGGCGGTCGCGCTCCTCATCTAGCTACTGTTCTGCCGCGTAGAATTTTGCGAAGCCTGAGTTGTTTGCCGCCATATAATCGTAAAGTAGGAAATGAGAGTTAAACTTCTGTTTGAAGAAGGTTAACTATGTATGAGTCTCCACCAGCGCCTGCTCAGCCCTCTAGAGCTTTCCCTCAAGCGCAGTCGGGTTGATGTGGGGATGATGAACACCGGATGCCGCAGAAGAAGCCACAGATTGTAGAGAATCCACGCCAAAAAACCGGCCTTTCGATAGGGAGCGACCTATAAATGTAAAGTAATAAACATTAATATTCAATATATAAAAATAAATAAATCATAAGAATTCTGTATTGAAAATATAGGACTACTAACCTTAGCAAAAATGTGGTTCTTCTCGAACCATGATAGGCCTCCAGACTGGACCGAGCTATCCAGGTTCTCCATCGACAGCTCTATCTCGGCTGCATCAATCCGAGTATTGACCTCGTGGAAGAGTGTCTCGAACTTCTCATCCACAAAAGTCCCGTCCGACCGCCTCTTCGTATGTTCTAGCACTGCTAGAAGATCGATGGTGTCGTACTGTGTAGTCGTAACCTTATATAAAAATATAGTTCATTTTTCATTTAATAAGTAAATTAATAATTCTAGTTAAACCTAATAATTTAATTAGTTATTTAAAAAATTTAAAAAACTAAACTTACAAATTTTTGGGCCTTGGCCCTGAAAGAGTGTTGGCCGGCCTGGTGGATCTCGTCGTTCACCTGTCTTCGGACTCTTCCGAGACGAGATACACTGCTGGCTCTATGCCTTGTGGTTTCCCCTTCCCAGTGCTCGAAAACGTCGGGGTCCATCCAGATTGATTTCCTGTCCTGATCTTCCTTCCACTTCTTCTTCCAGCGACTGACTTGGTCCAAGAGGCGCGGTTTGAGTTTAGTCTCAAACTGCACCCATTAGTTGTGCGCCAAGTCCAAGTTGTATGTTTGCTGCAAAAAAAAATTAAATAATAAATAATTTAAAAATAAATTGAAAAAAACATTAGAAAAACTTAAAACTTACGACGAACGCCTCAAACGAACAGTCCATAGCTGTTCGCGAAGTCGTCGTCCAGCTAGTGTACGGCGCAAATTAATGGCGCTGGAAGATCTTCATGGTGGACTGAGCAACAAAACCATCTTCGTCGAACCTAAAAGAAAAGAATAAAGAATTGATTAGTTAAAAAACAAAATACTTGATACTAATATATAAAAAAAGTATTAATATTATAAAACTGTCTCTGCAGGTCGATCTGGATGTAGAAGCAACAAAGATGACCGACCCGGACTACAAAGTAGATCCTGGAGAGTCATTCCGGGTGGTCGTGCTGGTTTGGTCGACATTGACCCCCAACCGTCGCTGGTGGCTGCTGAGATGGTTTCGTGTACGAAACGCGTCTTGAATTTGTACTGGCCGACGCAGACCTGGCGGACTGCTGAAGAAAGGTCTGGTATGATGTCTTGTCCGTCTACATATTTAGTTAAATTAAATGTTTGAGTATAATTTTATATAATTTTTTAAAAAATTAATAATTAATAATTTTAATATCTTTTAAAATTTATAAAATCTAAGGTATCTCTATTTTGGATGTTATCTACATAATTTTTATCTAAACCACCTAAAAATAGAAACCAAAAAACCTAATTATCCTAAAATCTATCAAATAGTAATAATTATGTAAAATAATTTAAGCACTTCCAATTTTGGAAGTTTTGGAAGTTGTAGAGAGATTGAAGGGAGTGAGAGATATGTTGTAGAGAGACAGAGTGTGGTTTGTAGAAGGGGGTGAGCTCGTATATATAGGGCTTTTGTACCTCTGCAAAGCGGTCGCAAATTTTGGCAGTCTAATTAAAAAAAATTTTAATTTGCGTGGAATCCTTGCAAATTCCTCGCAAAGTTTTGGGATCCCACGAAAATTTTCATTATCTCGCAGAACAATTTCTCTTGGCACAAAAAATTTACAAGAATTCCTCGCAATTTTTCAAATATTTTTAATTGGACCGCCAAAGAATTGCAAAGTATTTTTCGAGGATTCCTCGCAAATTCCTCGCAAAAGTTTTAAAATATTTCCAGTTTAGGATTTATGATTTAGGGTTTAGGATAAACGTTTGTGAGGAATTCGCGAGTATTCCTCGCAAATTCCTCGAAAATCTTTGTTAAATTTGAACTTATCCTTCTTTTTAGAGTCCATGTTACTCATATAAGCTTATGAAAAGTAATTTGGCGTTTGAAATTCTTCTTCATATAAGTCATTTTCATCTTCAAAGACCGCCAAAGTACTCACAATAACTAACATGCATTTAATTTCAAAATTATTACAGAAAACAAGGACTGGCGAAAGTTAAGGTTATAACACTTAAGGTTGACAAACATGTCGAATAGTCATTTGTTATACAAACATAAATATATAACATATATCAATCATCATCAGAGTCATCATAATCAGATACATAAATGGAATTTTTTTCCTCGTCAGATTCTTCTTCTTCGTCATCAGTATCCTCCTCTGATTCAAGCATAGTGTCTTCTTTGTCGATTGATTTTACATCATCAAACTGACGCGTTGATGGGTCTACATGTATGACATCGTCAGTGGATTCGATCGTAATAGCCGTCTCTTCTCCTGTTTTATCATTTTGTAACACAATTTCTTCTTCAACTCCGATTATACGACCCCTAGGACTCACATGGATCACATAAAGCCATTGCTCACGTCGTTCTCTTATTCGTGGATATGGTACAAATGCCACTTGCAAAGCTAGAAAAAATGGTTCAAATTTGTTATACCGTCTGTTTACATTTATGTCCTCAACCCCCAAATTTTCCAATCGAACACCTCGGCCAACAGTTTGATCATACCAGTCGCACTTGAATGATACGCATCGTAAATTCACCATTCTCGGATAACTGACTTGTAGAATCTGATTAACCACTCCATAGAAGTATGTTTCTCCACGTACGTAAATCCCATAATTTGCAGTTGCCCTCCAGGAACCGTGTTGATACGTATGAAATGTATACTTTCGGGTGATGATGCTGTGACTATTTGTGAAATTGGTCCTTGTACGAGTTCCTGGAACCAAAGGGGGAAAATAACATCGCTATATCCATTGTTGACCTAAAATTATTGACATGTTAGACGAGTTAACGCATCAAATCCATAGCATTGTTAAATATTATCAAAACTTATGTAGAATTGTATCCGCTTAGCGAAATCTCTGTCTTTGTACTTCTCGTACTCCTTTTCTGACAAATTGGGATAAGACGCGCGAATTTGTGTATGAAGTAAGCTGCAATAATTACTTTGTTGTTTACTATAATTAATCTATCTAATTTTAATTAACCACTTAAAATAATTAATTAATAATGGCATGTGTACCTCTCTAGTGGTTGCACGAAATCACAATTGCATAAAATATATGTGTGTGCACTGTGAGAGTATGCAAAATCTTCCCATCAAACCTCCTTCACCTTCCCGACAAGTCGTCCAATTTGGGAGGATATGTCAGGCACATCTGGAACATTGAACGTTGGAGCGATGCCACCATCGTCATATCGTCGAGGTCTGTTTTTCTTGGTTTGAACAGTTGAGCCAAAGTAATAGTGAGTAAAGTGAAAATTTTCCTCAGTTAAACTTCCCGCGATGATCGAGCCCTTGACTCTCGCAAGGTTTTTCGCTTTTCCTTTCAAGTATTTCACATATCGCTCAAAGGGATACATCCAGCTATAATGGACTGGACTAGCTAGTGACGCTTCGTGTAGGAGGTGAATCGGGAGATGCTCTGATCCATAACATCGAAGAATGACAGGGGAATATTTTTTCCATGTTGCAAAGCAGTACCAGAATGTTATTTTCCATCTTCGTAATCCCATCCTCAGTCAAAGTCCGGGCACATAAATCGCGGAAAAATAGTTGAATTCCTAAAATTAATGTCATGAGACTGAGTAATTATATATATATATATTAATGCATATAGAATTACAAACACATATACATTAATTGAATGTAAAACTAAGATATATTACCCTCTATTGCTTCATGAACATGTTGCGGAAGTAACTCGCGTAGGACAAAAGGTAGGAGCCGCTGCATAAATACATGGCAATTGTGGCTTTTTATGGCTGAAAATTTTTGTCCCTGCTCAACGCAGCTTGACAAATTTGAGACATACCCATCTGGATATTGTATGGAAGATTCTTCCCAATCAAACAGTGCTCTCTTCGCTGCTTCTCTTAATCGAAAACAAGGTACTGGGAATTTCCCATCACTTGTAATATGTATGTCGCTCCTGGCACAAATGTCAACCAAATCATGTCTAGACTCGACATTGTCTTTCATCTTACATTGCACATTTAGAAGTGTAAGCATGATATTGTGCCAAACCAATTGATCTTTCCAGTATGAGAATTCTCAGAAGATGCTCCTTTTATGCCAATTGTGACTTTCCAAATATCCATCATGCATGTTTGCTCTAGTGTGCCAATTTTCGCCATGCTTTACGGTTTCTTGAGCACCATAATATTGAATTTGCTCTAACAGCATCACCACTCATAGACATTGGGGCTGAAATCTTGACAACTTTGTTCTTCGTGAACAATTTCTTATTCCTCCTGTAAGGATGGGACTTTGGAAGAAAGCGACGATGAAAATCAAACCAGAAAGGTTTACGTCCATGATTACCTTCCATGAGTTGTCCACCCCAATAACATTTGTATGCGGGATAGTCGCTGATGGACCACATAAGTACCACCCACAACTTAAACTTTCGCTGTTGTGATTGGTCAAACGTACGAAAACCTACATACCATAAGTGTTGCAACTCTTGGATTAGAGGTTGGAGAAAAACGTCTACAAATTTCTTCGGGTGCTTAGGATCGGACACTAAAATGCTCATGAACAGAAATTCCCTCTGCATGCACATTTCCGGTGGGAGATTGTACAACGTTAAGATGACATGTCACAATGAGTAGTTTCTACCGGACATTAGGAATGGAATAAACCCATCTGTACACAAACCAAGATATACATTTGTGCACTCGTTGGCAAAATCAGGGTATATCGTCTCAAAGTCTTTCCATACTTTCGTATCGGACGGATGTGTAATCTCTCCATCTCGAGTTGTATGTTGTGCATGCCATCTCATGGCAGCCGCTGTCTTTTCTGAAAGATATAGACGCTTCAGCCTATTGGTAATTGGCAAGTATCACATGCGCTGAAATGGTATGCGTGTACGTCGACTTGTAGGTTAATATCTCGGTTTCCTACAAAAGCCACACTCCTGCAACTTGGAGGATAAGGTAGTCAATGCTCATAAGGCCAAAGAGGTTGCCATGTTAAAGGTTTTCCTTGAGGGGAAGAGGGCTGACGACCTCCAAGCTGGGTCCAAGGCCAAAGAGGCAAGGGTGCATGAGCTGGAGGGTCTATTGAAGGCTAATAAGAAGGGGCTGGCCGCGACCAAGGAGAAAGAGGCTAAGTTGACCAAAGAGGTAGATGACAAGGTGCAAGAGGTCGAGCTAGCCCTGTCCAAGGTTAACATTATAGAGGGTATAGCCGCTGTGATAGCTAGATGGGAGATTGCCCACGACTACTTGAGTTACAGTTACATGGACTGGAAGCTTGCTGAGCTGGATGCTGCATACAAACACGTGAAGATAGCAGAGGCATCACTGAAATGCGTAGCTCCTCTAACCTTCAAAGTGACATTGGTCTCTCAGGCCCCAAGTAACCCATTGTCAAGAAGAAACCCAAAGAAGAAGAAGGACCCAAAGAATGTGTCGTTAAGGCATAATTTTTTTTTCAATTTATTGATGTCTTTAATGATGTTACCTATGGCAAACACTTCGGTCTTTCTAGCTCTGTTGGAGATTTGAACCATGGGCCTTCTTGCTTTTAATTTTTATTCTAAAATACAAGAAAACAGAGACATTGCCAGGTAACTTTTCCTCGCAGTTTCCTCGCAAAAGAAGATTTGCGAGAAAATTGCGAGGAAAAAATCTGAGTCGCAATACGTTGGTCGCGAACCGAAATTCCTCTTAGTTTCCTCGTAAATTTGGGAGGAAAGAGATCTGTCGCTTGGTCCTCCCAAATTTGCGACCAAACTGCGAGTAATATTTTTGCGAGACAATTGCGACTCAAGTTACAGACACAAATTATGCGAAGAATTTGCAAGGATCTCTCGAAAATTCGTAGCAAATATTTTGCAAGGAATTTTTGAGAGAGAGAGAGAGTCTCAACTCTCTCGCAAAAGATTTGCTAGGAATTTGTGAAGATAGCAGCAAATTTTTCGCAACTTTAGCTAGGGAATTGCGAGAGATCCTCGCAAATTCGTCGGAAAATATTTGTTAGGAATTTGCGAGAGATCCTCGTAAATAAAAATATTATTTGTTTTTAAAAAAACTATTATTTAATCAAATATTAAAATTAAATTAAATTAAGTTAAATTTAATATAAAATAAAACAGAATAATTATAATTATAATTAAAATAAATAAATTTTAAAATATTTTACATAAATAAAAGGGAAAAACTACTAAATCTAGTGCCGCTCTGGTTGCAGGTTCTACTGCTGCTGCTTGCGGTCGCGCTCCTCGTCTAGCTGCTACTGCGCCTAGAATTGTCTGAAGCCCGCGTTGTCTGAGTCTCCACCAGCGCCTGCTCAGCCCTCTGGAGCTTTGCCTCAAGCTCGGTCAAGTTGACGCGGGGATATTGAATACCATATGCCGCAGAAGAAGCCTCGAACTACAGAGAGCCCATGCCAAAACACCAGCCTTTCGATCGGGGAGCAACCTACAATCACTACAAGAGACTGGTCTNTAACAACGAATTACCGACGATCGTCGCTAATTCGTCGTTAGTTAACGACGAAACAAATCGTCGTTAAATAGTTGTACATTAGCGACGATTTACCAACGAATATGAATATTCGTCGTTAATGCGTCGTTAATTAACAGCGAGTTAACAACAAACATATTTACAATGAAATAACAAAGAATTCAAGGCGAATATTATGGTAGGTGAGAAACGTTTAT
>OVAN01008397.1:0-16701 GCA_900406275.1 Anastatica hierochuntica | reverse complement strand
AAATAGAAGTGGTATAGATTTCAATCATATAAATTTTACTCTAAAAGTTTACGTTGCAACTACTCATACTATCAAAGATGGATTTTTATATCTTATCGGTGAATAAACTTCTCCTCTACTGAGTATAGTGAACTCCATTTCAAATGAGCAACCTTTTCCTTTTTAGCAATATCAGGAGACGAGTTAGATAACAAGTTTCTCTGCACATTGCAAGAGCTTTGTGTGAGCTTCTTGAACCCTCTGCTCTAAGTCTAAGAATAATTCTTGTTGATATCCTCTAGAACTCACTTAAGAGATTTTGGCTTGCGACATAATGAAAATTGTGTCAATCCTGATCCAATTGGCTTGTCCAATGATTAACAACCATGGGCAAAAATTTAGAGTGTTGTAGAAGAAAATTGAGAAATCATGAAGTGTTTCTTAGCTGATGTTAACCAATAGAGAGAGTACTATGACTATGATAAGAGAAAACCAAGTCCCCAAAGTGTGAAAATGACATAGGATAAGAGAGGCTCCACTCGTCATTCACTACTACCTGTCAAGCTTTTCAGCTATAGGATTGGCTTATTGTTTGTTCCACCAAGTCATCTCGTTGGCTCTAGTTGTCAGGTCTTCCAATCCAGAATTAGTAGACATTTTCTGAATTCTTGCATCCCATTTAGAACCTTGGTTCCTCCAGCAGAGTGATCTGATGGGTTAAGGGTTTGATTGAAGTCCCTATACGACTTCGAAGCTACGGACGCATTGTTGGCTAGATGAGCAATTTCTTCCCAGAGAAGTCATATTTTATACTTATCATTTTCAGCATATATGAATGAGGCAACAAACTCCTTTGGTGAATGAGGAAGCTGAACAACGCTGGTTACTATTCGTCGAGATTTAGAGTAGACTGTAAAGAACCCAAATTCTACCAAGACGAGTAGACTCGTAAATGGATGCAAAATTCCACCCTTGGAAAGCGGTTTGAACATATTTTTTGCTTTATGCACTTTAATCCGTGTTTCAATTATCTTACCAAAATACGACATGGTGTACCGTAGCCATGTATTGAAATTTTATGTGTTTAAATCCGTGGTTAAAACCTCTAACGTTCCAACAAAAAGGTTTGCCTTCATTATTAATGCTTAGGTTGGTTTTGGAGCCTTTCTCTTAGAATGTTCACTCATAGCGTCTCTAATTCTTAATAGTAACTTCTGTGAATTTTTTTCTTCTGCAGGATTATCATTTTATTCGGATGGATAATATGATGAATATCCTCTATTAGTCTCAGAACATGAGGAAGAGATTCCAGACGAATGACATGACGTAGAAGGTTTCACCCTGTAGATCTTTTTGGGAGACTTTCTTTTGGTTTGTTAATTACTTTTCTAAAGTGTCCTACCAGCTTTCCCTCTTTTAGCAGACGAGAAGGGTGAGAGTTTGAAGAGTTACCCTTGGTGAACTCGGATTTTTTCTCATGTTTCATGTTCTTGAGATTTTTCCTCGTAATTCTTCTGAGTTCTTTGGACTTATGCTTAACAGAACTCATCTTTCTCGGAAAAGTTTTCAGAGTGTGAATAGTAGCGTTACATGTTTTGCAAGTTACTAGAGCAGTGGGATACCGTTTGAATGAGTGCCCTTTCTCCTGGCCGAATTCACATATAGGAGGCAGTTATGGGCATGAAAGTCTGACTCTAGTCATGTCTCATGATTCAAAATGACAGTTGACGGCCTCTGGAATGAGTTTAAGTGGGTTTTATCTTGAAGACCTTTGCTACTTCCAAGTTATTTAAGTTTGGAGTATCCGGGTGTAGAGATAGTGGATGTCCGACTAAACCCACGATATTATCAAGGGCTTCCTCCGAGAAGAAATGTGGTGGGATACCTCGAAGCTCCAACCAAGCGGGAACTTCAGTGAGCTCTGGCATCTCCGATGTTAGCCCTCGCTCCCAGACTGCAACGAACATGGTCTGACCCTCGATATGCCAAATAACCTGAGCTAAAACCCTCTGCCGAGTCTGAGTTGAAGGGATTTTTATTATAACCATTTCTGGACCCAACCTTGACACCGAGATATNGGGGGGGGGGGGGGGGCTCCAAATACCATTGAAGATTGCAAAGAGAGCTCCTTTTGAAGGTAGATTCCCATGAAATTAGCCTATGATAAACAATTCCCATATGTTCTGGTTTCATTTAATGACTTCATTTGGGATCTTCACATAAAGCTCCTGGATCGGCCGAACATGTTAGGCTGCCTAAAGCAAAAAAAAATTGGATGCCATTAAAAATATTTGAAGGGAAAAAACCCTCAAACAGGGAGTTGATTGGATTTCGTATTCCTTCAAACATTAAGTGGAAGCAACAACCACTAGGCTATGGAAAACTTTACGAAACTTGATATCCCTAAATAGATGTTATTATTTGGCGCCTAAAGCCTTGCTTTACAGGCTTTAGGTCAGGCTCGACCCTGCAAATCTCCCCTGATTCCAGCACAAAAGGAGTTCCCTTTTTTTGCATAGTTCTTGTAGAACCTTGTTATATTGCGTTTTTATCAGTTTTTATTACGGTTTTTACTTAGAGATTGTAGTTTTTATTATGTACATTTGTCGTTTTTGGAGTTTTCTTTTGTCCTTTTCAGGTTTCTCAGACTTTTGGGTGCATTCGAGGGAAATGAGAAGATTCTACATGATTATGGAGATTTGTGATGAAGATTTGAAGAAGGAATCAACATAGGAGAAGACGATCGTTCGATCAGAGCTGGGATTGCTCAATCAGAACAACGATCGATCGATCAGTCAATTGCGGAGAATTACGATCGATCGATCATGATTCTGATCGATCGATCACCTGCCCAATTCCAGATTTGAAATTTCCTTTTTGTCTGAATTATTTCCTTTTGGGCCCAAAAAGAAGAGAGAACCTTTTGTTATTAACCAAGAACGAAAATTAGGTGATTATTATGCACTTTTTCTGAGTTTTTGAGAGCAAAAGAGAGATTTATATAACCTAGGGAGAAGAAGCATCTTCCGTACTTCGAATCTGAGAAGCTTTCTGAACCCTTACTCTTTATTTTTATTAAATACAATCATGTCTCTCTTTGATTTGATATGTATTTATGCGATTATCATGAGTGAGTAGTCTATTCGTTGGGTTTAGGATTCTCACATAGGGACTCAGAATTGTTGATATAGAATTGTATGATTAGGGATTTAATCAATTGGATATTCATCTAGGATTGTTCGTAATGAATGAAATTGAATTGGCCACTTAATTTCTGATCTTTGGTTGTTTAACGCCATGAAAGTGTTTGTTTAAATGCTTGAAAGAATTCTAAATGAGCAATTCTTTTTAAGCCAATGGAAGTTAATGTTTAAGTGAATTGTGAAGCTATCAAACCTGTTTAGAATGCATGATTAGAAATCGAGAGTCAACGGAAATTAGTCTCAAGGTTTCTAATACATATGGAATTGATACTACGTAAGTAGATCAGTTCTATATTAGTGTTTGAGTTCAAGACGGTTTAAAACTTGTCCCCTAATCTATAATTTGAATTAACAATGAATTGTTTACCTAAGAATACCCAATGCCCAACATTTCTTTGATTGAATTACAACCCCGACGTTGCTTGCCTACTTTGCTTTCTAAATTTCGATATTTGCATCTTTTAAAAGACATCTTTTTAGCTTTAACCCGCTGTTTGATCTGATATTCTTCGTGCTACCTTTGGTCACTGTGGATTTGATCCCAAACCACTACAACGTACTTCTGTGCACTTGCAGTGTTTTCTCGGGCGAAAACCTGAGCTATCAAACCTGTGAAGAGGTCCTTCCAGCTTGGTTTGGTTGGATTCTCTACCTAAGCAGGCATATTTGAGACAATGATCTCCGGTGGAGAATCTTTCAAAGTTGGAGTCTTTCGGGTTTGATAGTGAAGACTGACCCTTTGTAGAGACATTTCCTTGGGGTGGAGATGAACCAGATGAAAGGTTCACAGTTTCAGGTTTAGCGATTGCCGATTCCTGCGACACATCCTTGAGGTCGCGAGGGAGGAGTTGGGGGTGGAGGAAGATGAGATTTGGGGAGGATAGGGGGTTGTTACCGTTACTCGAAAAGGCAACAACAGTTTCAAAAGAAGTGGTAACCTAATCATACTTGGAGAGAGATTAGAGATTTTTTTGGTCTAATTCTTTTTTTTTGTCAGCAAGCCAGGTCACAACCGATGGATCCGGTTGAAGAAGGTTAAAGAATAGAGAGGGATCGATGGATTTTTGAGAGAAAATGATTACTTTATTTCTTAAATCCAAAAGGGTTTTACAATACTCTTCTTATTGGAAACTTAAGAACAATCTAGATCTTATCCTTCATCCTTATCGCTAGCTACAACTGTCTTCTTTGACTGAGAGAATCATGAAACGGTTGCTCGAGTCGATGATCAGCTTCTCGTCTCCAACGTCTTCCTCTAGTACAATATTGTGTTTTATCTTCTTCTAATTTTGGAAGGAGATGTTGAGTAATGGGCTTTAGTTTATTTGGGCTTCACTTTGTGTTGGTATTGGACTCTCATCCCCCCCCCTCAAACTTGGAGTGGGTGGAGCTTGAACTCCAAGTTTGGTTCTCAGGTCGAAGAAGGCTCGTCGTGGTAACGACTTTGTGAAGATATCAGTGACTTGAAGTTTTGCAGAGACATGAAGACCGAGAGCTACCTGTTCTCTGATGTAGTGGTAGTCCGAGTCAAAGTGTTTTGAGCGTTTGTGTAGCGCCAGATTAGTACTGAGATAAACAGCGGATAAATTGTCGCATTGAAGTAGTGTTGGCTGGTATTGAGGAATTCTTAAGTCTCTGAGCAGTCTCATATTCCACGTGATCTCTTTAGCAGTTTCTGCAAGAGCCCGATATTCTGCCTCCGTTGAGGACCGTGAAACCGTTTGCTGCCTAGTTGCGGACCAATAGATAAAGTTTGGTCCTAAGAATGTGCAGAAGCCTGTAGTGGAGCGTCTTGTTTCTTTGCAGTCGGCCCAGTCGCTGACACTAAAGGCAGTTAGAAGCAAGTTTTGATCTCAGTTGATATGTAGCCCCATTGTTATGGTTCTTTTGATGTATCGCAAAATGCGCTTGAGTAAAACAAAGTCTGATACCGTTGGAGAGTGCATCCGTTGGCAGACGAAGTTAACTACATATTGGATGTCCGGTCTCGTTATTGTTAGGTATTGCAATTTGCCCGCTAAGCTCCGGAAGTATGTGGGTTTCTCAAACAATTCTGAATCCAAATTGTCTAATTGTTGAGGGAGAGGAGTTGGCATAGGGTTGCAATCTGACATTGTCGCTTGATGTAAGATATCTTTAGCATAAGCGGTTTGATAAAGGAATAGACCCGTCGGGTGAGAGCTGATTTCAATACCAAGGAGGTAAGCGGGTGGTCCAAGGTCTTTCATGGAGAAACGGTTACTGAGAGACACGAGCAGCTCTTGTAGGAGGCTTTGATCACTTCCTGTTAGCAAGATATCGTCAACATAGAGAAGTAACACCAATGTCTTACGGTCCTTGTGGTATGTGAACAACGACGGATCTGATTTGCTGCAAACAAAACCGAATTCAAGAAGATAGTTGCTAAAAGTGTCATACCACGCACGCGGACCTTGTTTAAGACCATAGAGGGCTTTGGTGAGTCGGCAAACGTGAGATGGTTTGTCGAGATCTTTGAAACCAGCTGGTTGGAACATAAACACAGGCTCCTTTAATTCTCCGTGAAGGAAGGCGTTGGAAACATCAAGTTGCTTGATGGGCCAATCTTTTGCCGTAACGACATCAAGCACCAAGCGTATTGTTGCGGTTCGGACTACGGGACTGAAAGTTTCTAAGTAGTCGACGCCTTCTTCTTGGTCAAAACCTTTCGCCACTAATCTCGCTTTAAGCTTATCAACAGATCCATCAGGTTTTAACTTTGTTTTGAAGACCCAGTTACTACCCAAGATGTTCATATCGGAGGTAGGAGGTACTAGAGTCCATGTGTTTAGCAGATGAACTCTTTTCATCTCTTCCATTACAGCCCCATTCCAACATGGATGTTTCATCGCAACCACAATAGATTTTGGTTCCACAGTAGCATAATTAGAAGCTAGAAGAACATACCTTGTATTGGGTTTATAGATTCCAGCTTTTGACCTTGTCATCATTGGATGAGTATTTTCTTTGTGCTTTTGATCTGTGTTTGTTGTATTAGTGGCGACTATTTCCCCACTTTGTTCGTTATTTGCAGCCTCATGTTCAGCTTCTTGTGTTGCAGGTTGATGCTCGACAATTGCAGGATCTGCATGATCAGGTTCTGTCTCTTGTTCAACCGCAATCTGTTATGGTTGGAGATATTGAGTGGGAAGATGTTGTGTACCAGAAGCGACATTATTAGTCTTTGTGATTGGCTCGTCATCAGTTTGCTATGCTTTAAGTAGAGGAGACTGATATTTAGGGATCAAGTGCTTGTACCTGTCTTTGAAAGGGAAGCAGTCTTCATCAAATATAACATGGCGACGTATGTAAACTTTTCCTGTGGGTGGGTACAAGCACAGATAACCCTTGTACTGAGAGTTATAACCAATAAACACGCACTGTAGAGATCTCGGTTCGAACTTGTGTGTTGCTAGAGGACGCAAACAGGGATAACAAGCTGAACCGAAAACTCGAAGAGCTGTGTAGTTTGGTTTCTCATTGAAGAGGGACTCATATGGGCTGCGCGGTCTTGAAGCGTTGAAGACGGGAGGAGATTAGTAATGTAACACGCAGAGAAGAAGGCCTCAACCCAGTATCGAAGAGGCGTATGGCTATTAAATAGCATCGAAAGACCAAGCTCAACCAAATACTTATGTTTACGCTCAGCAATCTTGTTTTGTTGAGGAGTATATGGACAACTTATCCTATGTTGTATACCACATTCCGTTAGGTGTTTCTTGAACTGATTACTTGTAAATTCACCTCTGCCATCGCTTTGGAAAATTTTGATCTTTGTTGTGAACTGATTTTCCACTAATTTTTAAAAGGCGATGAACACCAAGAAAAATTCAGACTTTGTTCGAAGTGGATAGAACCAAGAGAATCGAGAAAACCCATCAACAAACACAACATAGTATTTGAAACCTTGGTTTGATACAACTGGTGAAGGCCCCCATAGATCACAATAAATCCGATCTAGAGGATGCAACACTTGAGAATTCGAATCTAAAAACATTAATCTAGAGTTTTTTCCCATCTGGCAAAGTTCACAAATTGGGGTTGTTCTGCTCTTATTTATACTTATTCCCTTGCTGTTCCTTAGTAGCTAGAGGATTCTGTTGTTGGCGTGTTCGAGTCTTTGATGCCAAGTGTCTTCACTTGCGGCACATTGACGGTTTGAATAAAGAGCTACAGCCTTTTGATCGCCTAGCTTATAGAGTCCATCAAGTCTTGGACCTTTTATCACTACCTTCTGAGTATTTAAATCAATAACACACACCTTGTGAGCATCAAGATATACACCATAAGGATATTCATCACAAAGCTTTGATACGAACATGAGAGACTTTTGTACCTCAGGGCATACTAAGACTTCGTTTAGAGAGATATTACCTGATGGTGATGAGATAGTGGCTGAACCAACATGCGTAATTGGTAAATAGGCTCTATCAACAACCATTATTATATTTGTTTCTTCATAAGCTTGTGCCGATTCAAGAGCATTAGTGGATGAAGTGATATGAGCCGTGGCACCCGAGTCTGGGAACCAATCTTTACCCGAGTCTTCTGACACACGAAGGGAAGAGAAGGCCAACGAAGGATCTTGTGTCTGATAGTTATGATCGAACCGGCTATAACACTTTAAGGTCGTATGACCTGTTCGTCCACAGATTTGACAGACAGTGCGCTCACCATTGTTAGTTGCAGAAGATTGATGTTGAACAAAGCCTCTGCCACGGGAGGAGTATCCACCACGTCCTCGGTTATAGTTTGGTCGTGAGTAGCCTCCACGACCCCTTTGTCCAGACCCAAACCGTTGGGTTTGAAAGGCAATGTGTGGGGAAATTTCAGGAGCAGAGTCATAGGTTTGGAGTCTTGAGGCAAAACCAGAGATTTCTGAAACAGCGTCATTGAAGGTGGGGGCTGGAAAGCGAGTCATTGAGTTTTGCAAAATGGTGCAGATGGGATCATAATCTCGTCCCAAGCCGTTCATAAAGCTGAATATCTTGAGAGATTTTTCCACCGGTTTGCATATGGAGCTTAATTGGTCGTATATTGCTCGAAACTCACAGGTATAGGTTGAGAAGTCCGTACCTTGTATTGTCATCAATTGCAGACGCCTCTTGAGCTCAAACTCACGAGCAATCAAGCTTCTGTTGAAGTTGTTGGTGAGAGAAAGCCAGACTTCCTGTGAGGTTGAGAGGCAGTGCACATAACCAAGGACTTCTTCTGTTAAGGTTCCAAAAAGCCATGATCTGATCAATTCGTCTGTGCAGGTCCAGTTTTCACACTCTGGGTTGGGGATTTCGCCGCCGGTGTCTTGAGTAAGAGTTGCTGTTGGTCGTGGTGTCTGACCGTTAACAAATCCCAGCAATTTCTGAGATCTAAGCAGAGCTTCAAGTTGTGTTTTCCAAAGTAAATAGTTGGAATAATTGAGTTTGATGGTTATTGAACTAGCCGGTCCGGTGACCTTTTAAACTCTATATTTGGAGAATTCGCACAACTGCAACCCCCGGGATTCGAACACGCCACCCCAAATTTAGATGAGAAAGCGCCTTACTACTTGGGCTAAAAACCTTTCTCTGGTCTAGTTCTTAAGTTAGCATCATATAAAACTCTAAATTAAATTATATTATATTTTAGGGTCCTAGCTAGCAGACTAGCAAACTCGTGTTTCAGATTCCACGCCTTTTTCTCATCACTTCTATTAAGTTATTGACAGCAAAAAAGATGTCAGTTTGGTCAATATCGATCTTCAATAGTTAATCAATATGTGAACTAAGTTATTTTCAAGTGGCTATATGTCTTTATTTGACAAAAAGAAACATAACATATATGTTGTTCAATGCTCATGCGGTGCTTATTATTCCAGTCCCGGCTGGTGCCATCCATGATTCCATGTAAGTTTTCGAGTCTACTCTTTCCATTTGATCTCAAATAGACACCTTGTTTTGTTATCAAATTTTCTTTTTCACTCTTCAGGAAATATCCTTAAGTATTGCCTGCATGCATGACATGTAAGTATCAACATGCATGCAATATTTACTTGCGCTATTCAATTGAACACAATTATCAGATTTTACCGAACAAAGGAAAACCTCATTATTCAGGTCACGTTAAATGCATGGCTATTCGTGACTAATCTTTCATATATATATATTTTCGTGGCTATATGAAGGATTAGTCACGAATAGCCATGATTCAAAAAACGTGGCTATAGAATCGTAGCTAAAATATTTTGTGGCTAACCGTAACATTTTAGCCACGATTTTGTTACTATGATTTCGTGGTTAGTTTGGCTACGATTTGCTACGTAAAAATCGTAAATCGTGACTAGTTGTCACGATAATAGACACGTTTTGTTTAGTGTCTATTTTCGCCACAAAATGTATAAACGTAGCTATTTTTTTCAAAAAAAAGTTTTAAATAATAATAATAAATCAAATCAAAGTTAAAAATAAAGAAATTCATAAATTTTAAAAATAAAATATTAAATCAAAAATTAATTTTACATTAAATTGGTTTAGTAAATTATTAATTAAAATTTGTTGGTTTATAAATTAAATATGATTTACAAAATAAAATTAGTTTATAATAGAAATCTGGTTTACAAATCAAAACCGATTTACAAATTAGTATCGGTTTAGTTGACAAAAAATAGTATCGGTTTAGTAATTTAAACCTAATAACAAAAAAATTAAACGAGTTTTCATCTCTGGCGCTAATCGTTTATCCTAGTTCCTCCTGAGTTTGACCTCTATATCTTCTTGTAATCTCCATCGTAGACACTGGTGACACAGCGGTGGAGTGGAAATGCAGCGACAGAGCCGGAGACGTAGAGGCAGAGTCGGGATGCAACGGCGGAGTCGGGATGCAGCGGCGCCGGAGTCGAGACGCATCGGCGGAACCGTAAACACAGCGGTGGAGCCGTAGACGCATAGGCATAGTTGACTTGGCTAAGATGATGTGAGAGAAACAACTATGCTAATGACCACCGGGTCGTCTTCTCCTTGTTTGCTGTCACAGAACCACAACCACCGGCGTTTCTCCGCCTAGTTCACTCTGGGTCAAGCACGAGTTTCATCGATAATCAACATCTAAGATAGAAAATGAGAGTGAGAGTGAGTGAGAGTGAGAGATTAAGGGAAGGAGAAGAAAGAGCTTAACTTTTTGTCATGAGGACTAAAAGAAGCAATCTCATCCATTAGATTAAATTTAATCAAAGGTTATTAACAAAACAATGCTTATCCTCACCCTCTCTCTTTTTACGAATGAAAATATTTCATCATATTTGTTTATTTGGTTTTGTCTTTTTTTGTTGGTCAATATATTGATTCTAGCCAAAATGAGCACTTTTACAAGTGATGTATTTGTTTTTCTCTACCATGTATAAAAATATATTATAATATAAAATTAGTTTATAATTTGTATTTGAATTATGTTTAGTATAGTTAGTTATATTTTTATTTTATGGTTTATAATTTAGTTAGTTATTAAAAGTGTATAATTGAAAGTTTAATGTTAATTGTGATGTAAAGGTTTTAGCGTTTGAGTTTAGGGGTTATAGAGGGTTTGTTTAGGGTTTAAGAGTTTAAGTTTTAAAATTAAAGAAATTGTTTTATTTTAATTTTAGATAAATTTTACATTTAAACATTTTAAATACTTGTATAAATAACTAATAGTTATATTTTGAGCACCATTTATTTAACTTAAACAATTAATCCTTAAAGGATTATGTTTATGATATATAGGTTAAAATTTTATGTTTAAAGTTTAAAATATTAGTTTTGGTGTTTGGATTTATGATTTAGGGATTAATGTTTAGGTTTAGAGTGTATGGATTATATTTTGAAAATTAGATTTATAAACCTAGTATGAGTTAGATATGTGTAATTATATGAGTTAGAATTAAAAAATCATAAAATTTTATAAAACATCTTACTTTTTGAATTAAAATTTTAGAAATAAAGCTTGGTGTTTATTATACAATATTGAGATATGGATTTTAGAGTTTGGGGTATAGGATAAGATTTGGGATTAAAGTTTGAAAAGATAAGATTTTTATTTTCTGTTTAAAATTTGGTTTTTATGTTTGAAAATATCAAATTTAATGTTTAGATTATGATTTGGAATATATGGTTTATATTTAGAGTGTAGGGTTTGTAGTATAGTATTTGGGGTTTAGATTTAAGATTTGAAGTTGACTTTTAAAAATATTAAATTTTAAGTATAAGCTTAAGATTTGACGTTAGAGTGTGAAAAAATTAAATTTTAAGATTTTCTTAGAGTTTATGGTTTAAAAGGATGTTTAGGGTTTAAAGTTTCCAGTAGTCACGAAATTAGTCACGTTTTTAAACGTGGCTATCATTTTATTAATTTAAAATTGTAAATATCTAGAGTTACAATTATTGCATGCCATATGCGTGACTATATAGCCATGCTTTTTTGCTACGTTTTATTTCTTAACAAATTTACCGCATTATTTTTGTGACAAATTGTAACTATTTTTAGCCACGATTTATATTCGTGACAGTTTCGTGACTAATTTAGCCACGTTTTTGTCACGATTAGCCACGTTTGGTAGTTCGTAGCAATTCCATAGCGTTTCCTGGCTTTTTAGCCACGATATGGTTACAGTTAGTCTCGTTTTATTTTTTGTGGCTTTTCAGTAGCTATTTTGTGGATGTTTTGCTCTAGCCATGATTTTTTTAAGGCAAGTTCGCGGCTATAGAGAAAATTTTTACTAGTGGGACGCTAATACCATATTTAGTTGTATGCTCTTCCAATTCAAAATCAATTCGCGATAAATTTAAGTCCACATAATTTAACACAAATTACTTCTTTTTTTTCTCTGCCTTCTACTTATTACTTATTCTCTTACGTTTAAAAACAGAAGAGAATAACGAAGGCTGGGATTTCAACCCATAGAAAAGAAGAAATTCATGGACCTCGTATAGTGGTTTTGACTAGGAACTTCCATGAGTTCACACACGACAAAACGTAAGTAAAATAAAGAAGAAGAAGAAACACTTATCCTATCGATTTTTTACTCTCCCACTCAATTGCGCAATTCGTATTCGTAGGCGAAGGATTCTCGTCAATTGCGCAAATCCAAAGAAGACATTGAAGGTGAGATGTCTGGTAATCGGTACATATTTACATGGATTTAGGGATTTTACATGTTTAGTACTGACTCGATTCGTTTATTATGTTATTTCGCAGACAGACTTCACGGATCGACTCATCTAAAGGTATGTGAATTTTAAGTGTATTACTTTGAAATTTTGTTTTCAAGCTTTTGTTTCTCTAGTGTCATCGATTTAGGGTTGAATGTGTATCCCAATTTAAATGATTTACTAGGTATTTGTCCCGCATCATGTGTGGGGATGAAAAAATTATAAATTTAATGACAAGTTGTTTATTGTAAAATTTCCACATTTTTAAATTTATTTAAGTTACCATATGTATAGTTTTACGGTATTAATATATTTATGAATATGTATGTATAGACTGATCTATATGTCTAATAGGAGCTTACATTGGAACAATTGTGTTTTGATAAAAAGACATCTTGTATGGATGATTTGTACTATTGTAAGCACCAACAACAAAATTTTGAAACACTTTTGTCTCCCATTTTTTTAAGAGACGTTTAAAATGTGACCAATGTTGTTTCTTAATGGTTGCACCAATTTTTGTCTCCTATAAATTAATTAGAAGATGTTATTAGATATCTTTAATGAAAACAATAACAAATATAAATAATACATGTTTAAAACTTACGTGAATGTCACAAAGAATGAGTTCCAAAGTTTCTCTGTAAGGACTAACTTGCTTCCACAAACGAATGATCTTTGCAACGATCTTCCATGTTGACTTGTAAGGCTTTAGTTCGAAAACTTTATTTTATTGAACCATGATTAACCTTATTCTTCTTCTGTTTTGAGTGTTTTGATGCTTTGAAATGTAGAGTTGGCTACATCTTTATATAGTGGGTAGCGTACTTGATATTAGAGAATATTCAGAGCATTTTAAAACCTAAAAATAAATCGTATAAAATAATTTGTTAGTGATTTTCAAAGAAATATGAGATCACAATGTGATCACATTAACTACAAATCGAATGCTTAAACAAAATGAGATCATATTAAATACATAAATATCAAGCTTACCATATAATCTTGTGGTTGAGAAATTATAAAAATAATAAAACATATATTATTGCTAATTACCTAAACTATTTAATATTAATAAAATGATGATATTTTACTTACTTAAAAGGTTTAGACTGATATTCTTGATAACAACCCAATCGAAAAACTACCAAATAAATATCTGGTATGATTTAGTTATACGAAATACGAAATGTGATTTAATTGTAAATCAAATCTCATTTAATTACATCTTAACTCATTTCAAATTATTTTAAACCTATAAAATTAATTATTAGACATTTCGATTACTTAAAATCAGATATATAAAATATGATAAAAGATATCTTCTAAGTGAACATGTAAAGTCTAGTTTATACAATAACTTTATTGTTCTTCATAACTCTTATAAACAATATGGGGCAAAATAAAACACCACTTTAAATTTTTTAATGCTTTAAACATCTTGGACTTACGAAATCGGTTTATAAAAATTTAACAATTTTTTGATGTTCAAGAATTTTTAAAAATATAAAAATTATTTTTATCAAAATATTTTAAACTAAAGTATTTTTAAATTTTTATCTTTTTAATTTGGAAAATTTAAATGAAAATCGAAACATTAAATGATTTGATTTCGATTCGTTTTTAATCTGAAAGAAATCAAAACTAAAGAATGTAAAATAAATTATGTTTAACTCAATTTAAAAAATTTTTGAACCAAAAAAATAATTACTATTCGATTCAATTTATTTAAACCGAACACATTCGAAATGTGAAGAAAGATTATTTGCAATTGAACATGAGAGCTCTATTTTATACTGTAATTTTATTGCTCTACTATAATTTCAAAATCGATGTACTACAAAATAAACACCACTTTAAATATCTACTTCAAATCTTTTTATATTTAAAATAATTCGAATTAAATATTCATTTATTGTTTAGATTTATGTATCAGATATCTTACTATTATGGATTGTAATTAATGTCACGATTAAAATCTACCTATGGATAGATTACTAGATGCACGATAGAGTAATCATGCATAAAGATCAAACGAGATAAAGACAATATGAATCCCTAATCAAATACTAGCAACTCATGATGATATGATCTATTTGAGAAGCCTAAAACCTAACAAACGAATTACTCAAAAATGGACACGAAATACAGCAAGTAAACATGGTTTAAATCATCATAAATAAGATTAAGATTTTAGAAATCTTCTCTATAATGAAGTACAAAATGAATCTCACCAAAGAACACTTGGAAACAATGAATAGATCTCGGAAGCTTTTGATAGCTCTGTAAAACTTGTGTTAAGCGAGTATTTATAATAAAACTCCTCTTATTCTAAAGGCTAAAAACAAGTATTTATAATACTAGGTCTTTTTAGGCTATCCTTGGTTAAGTAAGTTTTGTCGGAATCGAAATCGGTTAAGCGAACCGAAAGATATGATGCAAAATTTGTCTCTGACTATGAAATACCTCCAGGAAAAGTCTGAAAAAACTAACACTCGGCTGGTGCTGGGAATCACGTCACCCGGTCACAATACTCTTACTGCTCCACTTGTTTCATTTCCGAGACAGACAGACATGTCTTCGCTTAAACGGTTGTAACTTCTTGGTCACATCTCCAAATAACTTCAAACCACTTGAATTTGAAAGCTAACTCAAATTTCTATCTTCTGCCAAAATTTCAGCTTAACAAAATGAAGGTAAAACCTTCTATCAAGGTGATATTTCTGATGTTGAGAATCTGTATAGATTAATAAAAAGCAAAAGTCAAGCGTTTGAGCTCCTGTCTTCTTGATCCATTATTGAATCTTTCTTGGACATATGAATGAGGTCCAGTTAGCACGTTTTTCTATTCTTTTTGATGATTTGACCAAATTAGTTCCTAAAATTACAAATACGAGAAAACTACATCTAGCGGTCGAAAAAGCGTTACAAACCTGCAAGTAAATAAGTAAAAACAGTAAAATAATAGTGTTATCAACTGCCTCGGATTTAGCTTCTTGATTTTTCTAAATCAAAGAAAATATAAGAACAAAAAAGTGGTTTGAAAACGCAGAAAAATACCTTTGTCATCTAAAACATTGCTCGAGGTTCTCTCGGTTATCTTCATATAGCAGCACTAACATACAGAGGTTAACTTCCACGTACTTCCCCTTGCTTAGAAAAAATACCGGTTTCGAGCCAAAATCACAAAGGAAATGACATCTCCACTGGCCCCTAATTATTTCTAAGGTGCGGTCTCATCGAGGGAATATCGATCTAAGAACAAGTGACTCAAACACAAACAAGTTTCTAAACACATTTATCCTTCGTAACGAAAAATCTTCTTTCTATTCTTAAGCTTTAGAGGCTATTTTTCCCCTAATTTTCTAGGATATCATTTTATTTTTTCTATCAGCCCCTTTGAGAATCGATATTTCCCTACTTTTCTAGGGTATCATTTTGTTTTTTCTATCGATCTCTTTTCTTTCTTTTTTCATTTCTTTTTTTCTTCTTTCTTTGTTTATAAATAAAGAATGAATTGAATAAGTATCCATCAGTCTTAAGGGTTCTAAATTTTTAATGCCCATTTGCTCATTTTATCGAACCTTAAATCCATAAAATTTGGAAAAATAGTATAAGGGAAAATCACTCACTATGAATTTTTACTATTAGGCCTGAAAGAGTAGTCTATCAAAACATACCAAGCCCCAAGATGAGAAATTTAATTCAAATTAAGGTGGAGCTAGCATCGAAAATTTGAGTCATAAAGAGACATGGTCGTCCTGGTAGATTGATTCACTAAAAGTTTTCCGTTCAGTAAAATCTTCGGTCAATAACTACAAAAGAAGAAACACGAAAGTTCGCACAAAACAAAATATTTCAGCAACATTAGATATAATTTCAAAATTTTTTGACTCAGTATAAACATCAAAATGACTCAATAAAAATAAAAAAGTGCATAAGAAAAAAGAAAAAGACGCTAGTAAGGATAAATCCCCTAAAATTTACCTTGCACCGTCTTGGTGCAAAAGAAATCTACAGTAGGGATGACAAACTAAATAAAATAAAAAGAAAAATAAAAATAAAATGAAAATGAAAAAAAAACAATGACTCGAACAATAACAGCTAGTAAAGACTCAATAGTCTGTCGAATGTGAATCGTAAGAGGAGAGGCTGCTCAATACCGCATATGGATCTTGTGTAGGTATGTATCATGTGTGTGCTGAAGCATCACATTGAATTGTGTTGAATGTCTCAGTTGCATCATGTCCAAAGTTTAAAACTAGAGAAAAACTCTCTAAGTCTCCAACATCTGCTCTCTCTCTCTCTCTCTCTCTCTCTCTCTCTCTCTCTCTCTCTTTCTC
>OVAN01008396.1:0-18228 GCA_900406275.1 Anastatica hierochuntica | reverse complement strand
TCTCATTTGTCTTGGTTTTGAGTTCCCATTTTCAAACCTTATTTCCGGGTTTGTAGTTTGCTTGAGAACAAGCAAAGGACAAGTCCGGGGGGTTGATGTACATACAATTTCATGCATATTTTAGTGTGTTTTAGCTTAGTTTTCATTCATATTTAGGTTGAAAATAAGCATGTTTGCTTTAGAATGCATCATTTAGAGTCTTGAGTCTAGTTTAGGTTCATATTGCATTTTGCATCCATCTTTCTTGCATTTGTAGGTACAACCTTGGAGAGCACTTTGAGACCTTGAGATGATGGATTCTAAGAGCTAAAGTGACCAAGAACAAAAGGGAATTAAAGGCTAGAAGCACATGGAAGAGATGGAGATCAAAGGAGATGTCAAAATGGAGCAAAAGCCATCAAAAGTGTCCAAGTAGGCAGCCATCAACCACCTGGGTCGATGGCCAGCAACCCAGGGTCGATGGCCAGCTACCCAGGCAGCAAATGGCGCTTCCTCCTCTGGAGGTTGCCAGCTACCGTGGGTTAGCTCCCATCGACTACATGGGTTGATGGTTGGCAACCTCAGCCTTAAAAATCCTCTTTTTCATCCTATAAATACCTTTAGACCTAGTTTAGAGAGAGTATCCATTTTCTAAGCCAAGAACAGATTTTTAGAACTCAAAAACTTGTATTTCCTCTTGATCTTGAAGATCAAGAGTATCTCTTTTAAGTTTGGATTTTGGATCAACTTCTATCTTATTCTATGAAATCTATCTTTCTATCTTCATCTCTTTTCTTTCTCTCTTCTATGATGTGTGGGTAGATCTCATTGATGGAACCATAGATGTCTAGATCTACTTAGATGAGGCTTTGATTTGGTGTTAAGGATATTTAATACTAAGTTTCCTAAGGATTTGGAGTGCTTAATGCTAGGTTTTAGAGTAGCTAACTAAGATCTAGACTAGTATGCATTTTATCGCCCGAGAGGTGTTCGATGAAATGTCTAGGAGAACCAAATACTTGCTATTTCCATCTAGCCAATGAGAGTTGTTTTCTAGATTGATTAGTGGATATCGTTCTTTACATGTGTTTGTTCTTAATGATTCCTAATCAATATATCATTCGCAACAAAGCGAGAGCGTGAGTGAATGCAATTGATAAGGAAATGGTCTCTTGCCATGAGAGTGGACTAGGCTAGCATTGCCTTTGGTCTAGGATTTGGGCTCAATAGCTTGACCTAACACCCTTATCAGCATCAATCTAAGTGGATCAATTATGACATTTATGGGTCCATCATCTTTGCTTATAGTCTATTTCAAGTTAGCATCTTTTAAAGTTTATGTTTGCTTTCTTGCTTTGCTTTTACTTCTAGAACCTTAAGAAAACCAAAACAAAACCCAAGCTCCCTTATTTTCTTAGATTAAGTTTACATTTGTATTCCCAAAGCTTAAGTCCATCTAGTCTAAGTTCGCTCCTTGTGGTTCGACCCCCAAGTACTACGATGACATATCCGTGCACTTACGGATTGTGTTATTGATAGGAAACGAGCTTTTACAAATTTTTAAACTTGCCCCACAACAAATGACAACTTTAAAGAAGGTTCAAAAGCAATCCTCTTTGTTTATTAAAATCGAAAACCTTAGGCATTAGAGGACATCATTCGAAAATTGCAAACCCTTTGAACTCTTCATATAAAAGAGGAAAATGTACCATGAATTAAACATAAGAACCATATAAACTAATTTTCCCAAAAATTTACTCATGAACACTATTCATTAACACTATTCACCAAGAAGAACATTCCATGATTCAAGCAATTTTAGTTGTTTTTAAGAAGATCTAATCTATGAAAACTCAACAACTAAACTCTAGCTACCTAGAATACTCACAACCAACATCTAACTCACCTTCTTTCATAAAAATAGAAAATCACCATCAAGAAAAGAACAAGTTTTAATCCACACCTTTGTTTCTTGATGCAAGTATGAGTGTGAGAAGTAAGGAGCTTGTAAAATGCTGGCAAAAATAGATGATTCTTGTGGAAACTCTCAAATTCTCTCTCAATGTTTTCAAGAAAACAAAACTTAGCTTTGAAAATATCCAGATGTCGAAGATTGTGCTAAGAGAAAGAGAGTTATAGCTTTTTCAAACAACACGTGCCAATAATGCTGAAATGTACAAGTTGGTGAAACATTCAAAAATGGCAAAAGGGGTCCCTTGAAAATTCTTTTATAATCATTTTGCAAAAGTTGAATAAAATCAACCTTAAAATCTTTAAATACAATTTTGGAGGGAAATCAAGTTTAGATTTTGAAAAATTAGGACCAAAGGTTTCAAAATTTGATCAAAAGGGTTTAGTTTTCTTAAATCATGCTTTGCAAAATCACTCTTGAAATTCTTTTAAATGGTGAAATGCAAATTAGATGCTTGAATTTAGGAGAACTTACCTCGGGTAATGGAGTGTCTTTAAATTTAGTCATATCGACTTGTTGAAAACATAAATCTATTACTCCATTTTTGGCTTTGATCTTTTCCTTTATTAGCTCTCCTTTGGTACCAAAGCTTAGAGCATAAGAATGTCTTTGGACATAGTTTTTTCCCAAGAAAAAATCATCATTATTGAAATTTAAAAGCATGAAAATTAAAGATTTAAAAGAAATATTTACAAAAGATATGCATGAGATTGCCTCTCAAGTGCGCTTGTTTAAGGTCATTAGCTTGACCGTTCTTCTTTCCTTTTAGTGGATGAAGTGAAGGACCATCCTTTGAAAGTTGGGTCCTATCGGTGCCTTTTTCATAACATAATTCCTTATCTTAAAGAAGTTAGCAACTCCTTTACCTTTTTAGACATTCAGGTTGTAGCCGCCTTTGAAGCTTGGAGATCCAAGCTCTTGCACGTTTTCTCCTCTAGCTACTCTTTCGTCACTAATCTTAGGCGTTTCCTTTGCCTTTCCTTGGTACATTGTACCACAATACCCGATGTCTTTANATTTAGTTTGAGTGGATTTGTTGTCCATAACCACGAAGTTGCTTTCCACATAAGTGTTTCCCACTCTTAGCCTCACGTTTTCTAAACTTCCCATTGGAACTTTTGAGTAACATCTCCCAAAAGCACAGGATTAGCACCTTCCTTGATTTTGCCTTTCAAACCAAGCTCCTTTACTCGGTCCAGAGAGATCACTTTCAAGCTAGCTTTGATATCTGCTAGAGCATTCTCAAACTGGGAGCCTCTTAAAGCACAAGGCACAACGAACCTTCCTTCTTCATTGCTCCTATTTAAGAACTTCTCTCCCACTATATAGATTGAGATATTGTTAGCTTGAAGCACTTTCTCCACCCTTTCTATAGTGACAAATTTCTTTTCAAGCTTCTCCTTTACACTTGCATCGATTTTGGCTAACTTGTACCATTCTTGAGGGATGTCTAAATCGCCATCAAGCTTCATCTTACGGTAGAGCACCCCTAAGATCTCTTTCTTATAGTATTGAGGGTAAGGTAGGCGGTACTTCGTAGAAGAATAATCCAAGATCGAGAATTCCTCTTCGATTATGTCCTCCTCACTATGCTCACAACTAGGAGGCTTTGATTCTTCATCTTTTCTCTCAAATGTATGTTTCCTTGAGACATTGAGTTTCTCTTCCTCTTTGAAGCTATCATCCTTCCTACCCTCCTCAAAAAGTTCTCCCTAAGTAGCCTTATCAACAAGAAAAGGCTCTTCTTCTTCTTTCTCAATTTTTAAACCTCCATTAGCCAAAGGGGTATCCTTTTTCTCAAGCTCTGTTCCAATTGGAGCGTCTTTTTCTTCAATCTTAAGGTTAATTTCGGCATGACCTTCTTTAAAATCCGGGTTTCCAATCAAATCCACATCCAAACAATCAACAACCTCCTAAAGAAGATTCAAAAATAAATTCTCAAAATCATCAATAATCTTTTCCTCTTCAAAAGTAAAGACAATATCGTCCCATGGTTGAGGAATGTGGTTGATATTTTCTAAGATGACGTTGTAAAAGTCCTTGCTTGATTCTCCCTTCTCTTTAGCTACTCCTTTTCCCGTACGGTCTGAGATCACTTGTTGGAGTTTTGAATATATTACCTTGACATGTGAAGCAAGAGAGCTTTATGCTTGATATCCATATCACGGTAGATATACTCCCACTACAAGAAAAGTGTCTTTTGCGACTGTAGTCTGCAACCATATAAGTAGTCACAAATTTAGTAACCATTTAACGTCAACATAATGACACAATAACGACTAAAAAATGCGGTGAGGTAAAAGAGTCGTTTAATTACGACCATAACAAAGAGTCTGGAAAACATAGCAAATTAGCGACTAATTAACGAGTAAACAACAAATAGTCGCAAAAGTGCTACTATATTGAGACCATATCACGCAGTTGCAAAAAGAGTGACAAAATAGTCGCAAATTTATGACTATTTCGTAACTAGATATGTTTGTTACGTTATAGTTGCAAAAAAGTCACAAGGTTGGTTGGTAAAACACGTTGGAAATGACAAAGAAAGTTGGTGTAACAAATTTTAGCGACGACTGAGATTGGTGGAAAAGTTGTATAAAAGCAGTCAGGAAATAGTGGCAAAATTGCGACTACATTTCCGCATTAGGAAAATAGTGACAAATATTTTGTCTATATAAGCAAACAACCCTTCTTCCATTTGTAACAAAATTACGTCTTAAATTTCTCTGAGAAATGGAAAAAAAAATTATGAATTCGTCTCGGGATCGGATGTATAATCGGATTGATCTCCGCAGGCAAAATATATCGAGTGAGTTTGTGGCCGGTGTAGATCAGTTCATTAATTTCGCAAGTAGCCAATCAATCGCACAAAGCAGTGGATGTAAGTTCTATTGTCCATATATGAAATGTCAAAATTCATAACTTTTGTCGGGGACAACAATATTGAAGCATATATATAGTAGAGGTTTTATGCCAAACTATTATGTTTTGTATGAGCAAGGTGAAGATTATAATGTGGTCGGTGAGGAATGACACGTAGTAGTCATGGTTATGAAGATTATTATAGCTGTAATCAACCAGTAGAATTAGTTAAAGGAAATGCATATGTTGAGATGGTGAATGATGCATTTCGTGGGCCCTCAAACGTTGATGATTACCACCATCATGAACATGAAAGTGGTCATCATGTTCATGAAGAACCAACGCATGAGGCAAAATAATTCTATGACATGTTAGATGCTGAAAACACACCACTTTATGGTAGTTGTCACGAAGGCCATTCACGGTTATCGTTGGCAGCTCGGTTAATGAATATTAAAGCGGACCATAATTTTGCCGAAAGTTGCATGGACGATTTGGCGGAAACTATCTCTAAGTACTTGCCGGATGGTAATTATGCAACAACTTCGTACTACGAGACAGAAATGTTGATGCGAAAGATTGGGTTGCCGTACTATAAATTTGATGTTTGTATAGCTAATTGTATGTTATTCTGGAAAGAATACGATAATTTGGAGCACTGTAAGTTCTGTGGGAAAGCAAGATACAAGTCGAGCGAAGGGCGAACAAGAGTACCATTCAGGGGATGTTGTTAGGTTGGACAACACATGGAAGATTGTCGTGCCGGATTTGCATGGATGATACAGAAGCTTTTCAGTTGTCGGCCGGACGCAAGCCGTGTTGGTTTGACTGTCATAGAAGATTTCTTCCTAGTAATCATCCGTTAAGGAAGATTAAAACAAAATTTTTGAAGGGGAACACACTTCAAATGATTATCCACCTCAATCTTTAACTGGTGAACAAGTTTTGTACAAGCGTATAAGGCATGTCGAACCACCAAAAACATCGGTGCGTGGGGGAAATGGTCACGAAGATAAAATGGATGGATATGGGAGTTGGCATAATTGGCATAAAGAAAGTATTTTTTGGGAGCTACCATACTGGACAGATCTGAACTTACGGCACAACCTAGATGTGATGCATATCGAGAAGAATTTTTTTGATAACATTATACACGCCGTTATGAATGTTAAGGAAAAGTCAAAAGATACGGTAAAGTCTAGATTAGACATTGAAAGATTTAGTTCTCGAAAAAAGTTGTACGTTGATGCTCGTGGGAGAGCTCCATTTCCTATTTTTAAATTGAGTTCAAAAGCAAGAAAAGCTTTATTAGAATTTGTTAAGCATGAGGTTAAATTCCCAGACGGTTACGCGGCAGACTTAGCTAGTTGTGCAGACATCAATGGTGAAAAATTTTCTGGAAGGAAGAGTCACTATTGTCATGTATTCATGGGACGATTGCTACCGTTTGTCTTTGCAGAACTTTTACTGCGAAATGTAAATCTAGCGTTACCAGGTAAGTTTTCTCATATATAAATGATAATTAAGTATTCTTGATAATTCATTAACCTAAAATAATATCATCATGTTTTATTTTATTTTAGGAATTGGATCATTTTTCCGTGACTTATGTAGTAGATCATTAGATCCATCCTCTCTTCGAAATCTCAAGGACAACATTGTCATGGTTTTGTGTAATTTAGGAAAAATATTCCCACTATGTTGCCTTCTCTTAGTTTTCTGAACTGTTTTGCCACCTACACTGCAGTATCTTTCCTCCACGATCTGCTCCTTCACGTCACATTCGATGGTGTTGTTGGTGAAACTCTCCACCTCGGTAAGCCTTCTTCTCTCTCGGCTTATTCTTCCCATCCTTCATCTCTCTCCCTCTCGTCTCCATGTCTCTCTCTCATCTCTCTCCTTGTCGCTCTCTCGTTTTCTTTGTTTCTTTTCCTTGTCATTTCTTGTGAAGGTGGCTGAGGTAAGTAATGGTTAGTTATAAGGCTTTGATTAGGATTAGGGAAATTGGTTTAGGATAATTTTTGTTTTATAAAAAATTATAAATTGGTTAAAGAATTTGGTTTAATTTGGTTTAGGACAAGAAAATGAAATTAAATCGGATTATACGAGACCAGGTCGTTCCATTTACTATCTTTTCTCTTTAGGCTTTCATTTATAAACGAGTAACCTTATCACAAGTACAAGGTTCATTTGGCTCCTCTACACTTTCCTGCTAATTCCACAGAGTCTTCAAATTTTTATTATTGTCAGGAAATGTCGTGGATCCATGTTGAAGATCTTAATCCTGCTAATTCCACAGAGGCTTAATGTGTTTCGGGTATCAAAAACTGCGTTTAAATGCAAGACATTATGCAAAATTGCAGAACATAAAGAGTATATTGATATCCATGTCCCCTAACTACCCAAGTACAAACCACCAAACAAAAAGTAAACCAAATCTGTGCATTCTTCAGGGTGAATCTAATCAACATAATAATATGAGAATGTTGATTTCTAAACTAGATTCACAGAAATTTAAAATAATTTTTGTTTTTTTTCAGAACTAAAATCCGGTTCAAATTAGCATATCAATGATNATCAATGACATTTTTAAATTCTAAAACACCCATACAGCACGAAGAAATGCAACATATCCATCTAAACCACCTAAATACCCAACACCGAGAAATCAGACACTCAAACCGTGTCTAAACCACCTAAATTGTTCAATTCTACCTAAGCAATTAGAAGGATCATATCTACCTTATTCTCTCCATTGGTTTTACACATGTGTGCACATAAGATGGAAAAAGAAATGCATAGAGATTCAAGGAGATAAGGTAAGGGTGTGGTGCCAAACTAAAGATGAGTCTGGTCACTCATGATTACCGAAAAGGATGGTAGAAAAATGGGGATGTAATCCTGAATGATGGGGTTTGATTCGTGATTATAAGTTCCTGGATCAAAGCATTTAAAGTTCTAATTAGTAAGCCAAATAAAATAGAGTTAATAACATTTCAGACAAAATTCTGAGTTCCTGAGATTTCTGGTGCGGAGTTTTGTGATGAATTATTCTGGATTGCCTGCGCTAAAAGTCCAAATGAAATGGTTAATGAACATATAAATAAAGTGCAATGCGCAGAGATAATACTCTAAAATCATCAGAACGCATAAACAAATTCATAACAGACTCAATAAAAGACATAAAAATGACTCAAACAACACCAAAAGAAAAAGAAAAACATAAGTAACCTCCCCCAGACTTATCTCACACCGTCTCTGTGTGAAACAAATCCAAGGAAGGGGTAAGTAGCAAATAAAAATAAAAAAAACTGAAAAGAAACGGGAAAATGACACTTACCTGAATGTAGACTAGCCACGTAAATAGTAAGGGATCGATCGATCCATGGACAGGGACCGGTCGATCACTTTCCGTCTGCCTGGTGATCTATTTCCTGCAATACGACAGCCAAAAACACGAGAAACGTAAAAAGCACCAAAATCCGAAGCACAAAAGCCAAAAACACTACAAACTAACTAAAAAGAAAAAGAAAACTACCTAGTGGGTTGCCTCCCACTCAGCGCTTGTTTTGAGTCACGAGCCTGACTGTAGTGACGATGGATCAGTTTGGAAGGGCCTTGGAACTCGCCACGAAGCAAGCCCCACCTGTGAAAATGTTCAGCTCAAGGATGCTGCTCATTGCCTTCTTCATAGCAGCTGCTCCTTTCTCTTTAAACTCTGATGTAATGATGGCCCTGACCTTTAAGAAAGGTCTGAATCTACCTTTACGTTTCACTTTGTACTCAATAGCACCTCCATCACATCCTAGAGGGATCAAGGTCAACTCAGAACTCTCCTCCGTACTGTGCTCTTTCTGCTTCACCTTCTTTTTGATCTTGAGTTTTCTCACTTTAGAATGAACGTCTCCATCCAGGACTTCCTTGACGTCATTCTTTTCAGTTATCGCCAATATGTCTTTACTCAATAGACCATTCTCTTTGTCAACTCGTGATAAGGAAATTTGGAAAGATTCCTCAGTATAAGGTTCCTCCACAGCCTCTTTAATCACTTCAGTTAATGCGTCAACCCAAAATGTTTGCCCATCTATGGTAGGCTTCTTGGTTGACTTCTCGAGATTGAAATGCACATCTAGCTTACCCAATTTTTGATCAATCTGACCATTATGAACATCAATCGTCGCTCTTTTAGTAGATAAGAATGGTCTCCCTAAGATGATAAGATCCTTGGGTTCTTCGTCAAGCTCCAAGACTACGAAATCAGTGTATACATAGCCTTTCCCAATACCAACCGGAATATTATCGAGAATACCTATGGGCTTCCGAATTGATCTATCAGCAAGTATCAAAGGCATCTACGTGGGCTTATAATTCACCATGTTTAGCCTCTGCGAGACAGACAATGGCATCAAGCTAACTCCAGAGCCCAAGTCACACAGACATCTCTCGAAGGTAAGAGATCCAATCCTGCAAGGAAAAATAAAAGGACCATGATCTTCGCATTTCTCCGGTGTGATATTTTGAAGAACTGCGCTACACTCCGCAGTAAGAACTGATTCAACTTGTTCTACGGTCGTACGATCTAAGAGATTCTCCTTCATGTACCTCTTAACAGAAGGTACCATCTTGACTGCCTCAACGAAAGGCAATCACACATGTAATTCACCAACTAGATTCTTTAGATTCTCATACTCGCGTTCCTTGATCTTTTGACAGGGTCTGGAAGGATATGGAGGCTTGGGTATGTAAGGCAGGGGTGGTACATACTCATCCTCAACCTCCTATGCCTTCGTTTCATCGATAAAATACGTTACCTTCCCGTCAGGACAGGGATCGATCGATCCAAGGACAAGGATCGATCGATCCTTGTCTTTTTTTCCTGATCGATTGATCGCTTCAGATGATCGACCAATCGCCAAATCTCGCAAATTTCTATGGACGTCTGAGATATGGATCGACCGATCTAGGGGAAGGAATCGACCAATCTCTTTCCCATAAGATTTTTCAATCGTTTTTTCGCTTCGAACTGTGATAGCATTGCAGTACTCCTTCGGATTCTTCTCCAGTTTGGCTGGAATAACACCTATGGGAAATTTGTTGCTCGCAGAAGTCTAAGAAAACTATGTTTCCAGCATCTTTGTTTGAACACTCATAGCCTCAAACTTCCCATTGAGGTCATTGTACATGCTATCGACTTTTTGATTGATCTCCGCAGCAGACTTTGTCTGATTCTCCAGCACTTGGTGGAGCATTTTTTCAGATCGCTATCTTCAGAAGACAAAGAAGATTGTCCTTGGTTCTGATTCTAATACCTCAACTGATAGTTGGTCTTGAATCCTTCTGAACCAAACTGCTTCTGCTGATAGCCACTTTTCCCGAAGCCACTATTCTGATTCTTGTTCTGAAATCCAAAGTTAAAGATACTCTGATTCTGTTTGAATGACTTATTCTGAAACTGACTTATTTGGTTAAAACCTCTATTACCGAAGTTTCCTTGACCTCCAATGTAATTCACATCTGCTTGTCCACCATTCAGCTCCTCATACATGAATTCCTGGTACATATGTCCCATCTTCTGCTCTTGAAGAATAGGTGTATTGTTATGCTCACCAACAAAGTTCACTCCCTACTGATCTCTCCTCATAAGCTCATAAAGCTTTGTCTGCAGATCATCAATTTTCTTCGCGTCTCATAACACAACTCGTCTACCTCGATCATAGTCCGATCTGCGATTGGGTTGACTATTAGCCATGTTATTCACCAACATATAAGCTTCTTCCACAGTCTTGGTCATGAAATCACCATTGCTCACGGTGTCCATAGCATTCTGATACTTCTCCTCAACACCATTGTAGAAAAGGTTAAGGAGATTCCAATCTGAGAACCCATGATGAGGAAAATCATTGAGGTATTCTCTGAATCTGTCCCAAGCTGCATGAAAGCCCTCAACACCCAATTAATGAAATCCTGCAATCTTATTTTGCAGAGACATAGACCTTGATTTTGTGAAGAAATGACCAAGGAAAGCAGCCTTGATCTCGTCCCATGTCCTCAGAGAATCAGGCTCTAGGCCGTTGTACCATTGATGTATTCATATTTTATGGGTTTTTACTAATGTTTTATTCGAGAAAAATGGTGTTTTGATATGTGTTTGGTTCTTTTTGGAGTCTTTTGGTGTTCTCTAGTGTTTTTACAGGTTTTAGGTTGCTTTGGAGAAAAACAAAACAATTTGGGCCAAAAACGGATATTTCGAATGCAGAATCATGCTAAAGTTTCAGAAGTTTGGCCTCGATTTACAGACTTTACACCGTAGGATCGAGCTGAAATTTTGACAATAGATAGCCACAAGAGTTAGCTTTAGTTTGAAGGTGATTTGAAGAAAATCCAACAATACGATCAAAAATTATGGCCATTTTACTGAACATCTGTCATGCTGGCAACAAGGAGACGAATGTACATAAATGAGTATCCTGGAGAAAAAGACAAGGATCGATCGATCCCTGTCTTGACGGGATGGTATCGAGTTTTCGTGATGAATCTAAGGCGCAAGAGGTTGAGGATGAGTATGTACCACCCCCACCTTATGTTCCCAAGCCTCCATACCCTTCCAGACCCCGTGAAATGATTAAGGAACGCGAGTATGAGAAACTTAAGAATCTTGTTGGTGAATTACATGTGCGATTGCCTTTCCTTGAGTCATTTAAGATGGTACCATCTCTTAAGAGGTACATGAAGGAGATTCTCTCAGATCGCATGACCCTGGAACAAGGTGTATCGGTTCTTACTAGGGAGTGTAGCGCAGTTCTTCATAATATTACACAGGAGATACGCGAAGATCCAGGTCCTTTTTTACCTTGTAGGATTGGATCTCTTACCTTCGAGAGATGTCTGTGTGACTTGGGCTCTGGAGTTAGCTTGATGTCGCTGTCTGTCTCGCAGAGGCTGAACATGGTGAACTATAAGCCCATGAAGATGTCTCTGATACTTGCAGATAGATCAGTTCGCAAGCCTTAAGGTATTCTCGATTACATTCTTGTTGGTGTTGGTAAAGGCTATGTATACACTGAATTCATAGTCTTGGAGCTTGACGAATAACCCAAGGATCTTATCATCTTGTGTAGACCATTCTTATCTACTGCTAGAGCGATGATTGATGTTCAGAATGGTCAGATTGATCTGTAGTTGGATAAGTTAGATGAGCGTTTCAATCTTGAGAAGTCAACCAAGAAGCCTACCATAGATGGGCAAACATTTTGGGTTGACACATTGACTGAGGTGGTTGAGGAGGCTGTGGAAGAACCTCACACCAAGGAGTCTTTTCAGATATCCTTATCTCGGGTTGACGAAAAGAATGGTCTATTGAGTAAAGACACAGTGGAGATAGCTTAAAGGAATGACGTCAAAGAAGTCCGGGATGGAGATGTTCATTCTATAGTGAGAAAACTCAAGACCAAAAAGAAGGTGAGGGTGAACGAGAAAGAGGACAATACTGCGGATAACTCTGAGTTCACATTGATTCCTCTTGGATGCGATGGAAGCGCTATTGAGTACAAAGTGAAGCGTAAAGGTAGAATCAGACCTTTCTCCAAGGTTAGAGCCATCATTACGCCTGAGTTTAACGAGAAAGGCGCAACTGCTGTGAAGAAAGCGATGAGCAACATCCTTGAGCTGAAGATTTTCGCTGGTGGAGCTTGCTTTGGGCCAGTTCCAAGGCCCTTCCAGACTGATCCATCGCCACTACAGTCAGGCTCGTGACTCTAAACAAGCACTGAGTGGAAGGCAACCCACTAGGTATCTTTCTTTTTCATTTTATTTAGTCATGTAGTGTTTTTGTTTTTGAGCTTTAGTTTTTCGGTGCTTTTTATGTTTTCGTGTTTTTGAGATCTCTGTCTAAACACGAGACTATTTTACATGATTTCAGGTAAATTTGCTGTTTCACATTTCTTTTTCTTTTCATTTTCTTTTTATTTTGTTTGGTACTTACCCCTTCCTTGGATTTTTTTCACACAGAGATGGTGTGAGATTAGTCTAGGGGAGGTTACTGATGTATTTTTCTTTTTCTTTTGGTGTTGTTTGAGTCAATTTTATGTCTTTTATTGAGTCAGTTTATGGATTTGTTTATGCTTCATGATGATTTTAGACTATTATCTCTATGCATTGCACTTTATTTTATATTTTCATTGACCAGTTCACTTGGACGTTTAGAGCAGGCAAACCGGAATAACTCATGACCAAACTCCCCACCAGAAATCTCTGGAACTCAAACTTTTGTCTGAAATGTTATTAACTCTATTTTATTTGGCTTACTAATGAATTTTATATGGTTTAATCCAGGAACTTTAAAATCAGGAATCAAACCCTATCATTGAAGATTAAATCCCCATTTTTCTACCATCCTTTTCGGTAATCCTAAGTGACCAGAGTCATCTTTAGTCTCGCACCACACCCTTACCTTATCTCGTTGATTCTCCATGCATTTCTTTTCCATCTTATGTGCACACATGTGTAAAAAAAATGGAGAGAATAGGGTAGACATGATTCTTTTAATTGCTTAGGTATGATTAAACATTTAAGTGGTTTAGACACGGTCCTGAGTGTCTGATTTCTCGATGTTGGGTGTTTAGGTGGTTTAAATGGATATTTTGCATTTCTTCGTGTTGTATGGGTGTTATAGAATTTAAAAATGTCATTAGTATGCTAATTCGAACCAGATTTTTGTTCTAAAAAAAAAACAAAAATTTTGTTTTATTTTTATATCTCTGGTTTAGAAATTAGCATTACCATATTGTTATGTTGATTATTTTCACACTGAAGAATGCACATATGTGGTTTATTTTCTGATTGGTTGTTTGTACTTTGGTAGTTAAGGGACATGGATATCAATATACTTTTTCTATCGTGCCATTTGGCATAATATCTTGCATTTCTAACATAGTTTTGATACCCCAAACACTCTAAGTCTCACCAATAAAAAGGCTTAAATGCCTAGCCTGATTTCCTTGATTATGAGTTCCTTGGTGAAAAGTTTCACGCTCTTCTTAATTGAATGTAGAGAGTTATTAACATGGAAGATGAGTTTGCAGGACCAGATTTTAGAGTATGGAGAGGCTTGGGAGGTGTTGGGGTCAAAAATAGTCATCTCGAAATTAACGTCCAAGATCGCATCTTTAATCAAACTTACTCGGAAACAAGACGAACGTCTGGACTCGTCGTCGTCTAGACTTAGCATCGACTAGACTTACCGTTGTCTAGACTTAACGTCGTCTAACCTTACCATCATCTAAACTCACCCTCGTCTAGACTTAACGTCGTCTAGACCTATCGTCATCTAGATTCACCGTCGTCTAGACTTGTCGTCATCTAGACTTGCCGTCGTCTAGACTTACCATCCTCTAGACCGCAAGCCAATTGGGGTCTAGACGATCTTTCAAAGAAGTCTATTCGTTCGCGAGAAACAAAAGCATCCGAATGCTAAAGTTAACATCAATGGCATTTGGGCAACTCTCACAAGGCCACACGATACAACCTTCAGAGCGATACGAAACCACCGAAAGCATCGAAGAAGCGCGTCATTTCGGAGAACTATCTAAATGTCGATTGATGCCAAACCTACAACTGAGTCTTGGCACCGATTGACGATTGAACCAAAAGCTGGACTGGATCGACGTTGATCGGAACCAAGACCGGAGGTCCGTCTTGGCGCCAATTGGCACCAAGACAGAAGGTCTATCTTGGCGCCAATTGGCGCCAAGACCAAGGCCTGGTCTTGGCGCCAATTGGCGCCAAGACAGAGAGCTTGTCTTGACACCAAATGGCGCCAAGACAAGGGCTCGGTCTTGGCGCCAAATGGCGCTAGGACATGGACAACGTTCAGCCGTTATCAGTTAGCTGAACCACGTCCTTTCTGATCATCATTTCCTTCGAATCGTCACTGGATCGTCTCTCGTTTCGTCTTGGTTGGAGTTTACGTCAAACCGTCGTGAAGATAATCGTAAAGATTTATACTTTTCGTGGACTTCGTATCGATCGTGTAAAACGACGACGGTTAACTTGAACACTGGAAGAATCTAAACTATACGATTAGTCTTCTCGTTCCACGAAACTATTACCGCTTGGTCTTACGAGAAACGGTTTCTCCGAAAGGAATCGTCATAATCAGATAGCCGCTAAAGGGCCCAAATCCCGATAATAGTCTACTTACGATTTCGTGCGAGAACCGGCCCATTTACGATGATGGTTTGCCAGGGTTTCACGAAAATGTTAAGTTTCGAGAAGATAAGGAAGGATCTCGAAAAAGATATATGCTAATCGGGGAAAAGGAATATTTCCACGAGAAGATCTGCACGAATCGGGGATGAAAAAGGAAACGAGCCAAGCCCACGAAGACATATATAAAGAGTGTGAAGGAGAAGGATGAAAAGGAGGACAACATAATTTTCGTCACCACAAACACTTAGAAAACTAGGGTTCTTACTTTGTTTCGTTTGCGAGATGCGTCTCAACTAGGTTACGAGTCTACGTTGTAGTTCCATGGATTCGTTGCCAACAGTTCTTGCGGCCACGACTTAAACACCGGTTGGGTACGCTTAAACACGAATTCGAATAAGATCAATTTTCCTTTCTTCGTTAATTGTGTCTATCGATTATTGTTCTTCGTATTCGTTCACGTTTTGATCTATGATTTACTTTTGTGTTCATATTGTGTCACGTCACGAATCCCATTACCTTATCGTTGTTATATGCATCTCGCTTCGTAATCTGTTTCGTATTGTATTATTTTCATTGTTCATCTTGTTCATCTCAATTTCGTCATACGAATCTCGTTAACCTAAATATCGCAGACTTTTCGCATATTCGTTTTACTCACGCTTTTCGTTTGGTCAAACTTCGCAACTTAGTTTCGTAACCTTAACCTAATTTTCTCGTGTTCATCATCTGATCTTATCGCTTTTTGGCCTCAGAGAATCCGTGAACCACGTAAACATTGACAATGAGAATTTTCGTTCCCATAGTTTGGAGCTAGAAGGAGGGGGCACACGCGATATCTTTCACGCTAATCAACAGATCAGGTATGAACACCGACGAACAGAACAACCAACTAGCTCGTGAAGGCGGAAACGCCGACGACACCGTTGAAATCCCTCCAACAACGAACATCACCGCGGTCAATGCTGACCTAAACATCGGGTGTTCGAGGAGATCAAAAACATGTTCTCGACTCTCGAAAAGAAGTCGGCAGAACGTGACCAACTCACCAACTCTCTCGCGTAACAGGTCGAGGCCTTAACCGCGAGAACCAAAAACATCCTTCCGCATGGAGCAACCAGACTCCGCGGAAAAAGGCTCAACTTCGCGACTCTGCCAGGAGCACTCCGGGAGGCGCAGGAGAAACCATCGGAACAAAATCTTGATTAAATCACACCTGTCGCAACCCGGGCTGGAGCAAATGACCTCCGAGCTCTTGAAAAAGAAACGGAAGAACATGAGGCCGAGTGAATCTACCTGGATATCAACGATCACTCAAATCGTATGGATGAGGATGCTGACATACACCCGAAAAGGGTTAGAAGTCGCGAAACTCGCCGCAGTTCTCGGCTCGATGAACCCATGACGGAGGAAAAAGAAAACGTCCTCTGGGTTGAGCAACAGGAACAGGCTGAAGAGCAGGCCAGGGTCGCTAACAGAACGCGCATGCCTTCTCACAAAACTGCCAGTCACGATCTTGATGATCTCCGCAACTACATCGCGAAAACTGCGGCAGAAGTGAAAGCTGTAAAGTCGCAGATCCATCACGTGACTAGCACTGCACCAGAGATCGATCGACTCCTCGACAAGGCTCGAAAGACTCCCAACGTATGATCCCAACGCGAAGATCACAGATCCCGAAAAGGTGAAGATCCCAACGAATGACGGGACCACCGACCCGGAAGCTTACCTTCAGAGTTTCCAGATCGCGCTGGCGAGATCGAAACTCAAGGAAGGCGAAAAAGACACTTGCTTCTGCCACCGTTTCGTTGAGCATCTCCAAGGAGGCGCCCTCGAGTGGTTCTCCCATCTTAGGCGAAACTCCATCGGAAGTTTTCGCCAGCTCTCTTCAGAATTTCTCAAGCAGTACTCCATGTTCATGGATCGAGAAACTTCTGACATCGATCTATGGAGCCTGTCCTAACGCGAGGACGAATATCTTCGAGATTTCATGACAAGGTTCAAATTGGTGATGTCGAGAGTCAGCGGGATTAGCGACAGGGTCGCAGTAGACGCCCTTCGCAAAACTCTCTGGTACAAATCTAAGTTCAGAAAGTGGATTACCCTCGAGAAACCACGAACGATCTAGGACGTGCTTCACAAAGCAACGAACTTCATAATCATCGAAAAAGAGATGAAGGACCTACCGCAGAAGCATAAACTGTCGAAAGGCATCCTCGAGAGACTCTGTCCTGGAACGGAAATCGAAGAAGAAGACTCCCTGAAACGACAAGTATGTCCACCACGAGGGTGAAGACGTCCGAGGTGCTCACAACTATGTCGTTAACTCTCAGTTTGAACAAGGGATAACTTCGGGGAATACCTGTACGCGGAACAAAACTTACGATGAGAAGGCCTTCTGCGAGTTTCATCAGACAAAAGGTCACTCCACTACGAACTGCAAAGTTCTCGGAGCGAGACTTGCGGCAAAATTGCTCGCAGGGGAACTCTCGGACATGACCAGCATTAAAGACGTGATTAGCGATGCTGACCGCCTAGCCGAAACCGACAAAGCGCTCCCGCGCGACGTCACCCAGGCTGACACAAAGCGCGGCAGAAAACCTGACGACAAAGGCAACGACGCCAACTGTCGCAGAGTGAACATGATCATAGGTGGAACCCAGTTCTTTCGCGACACTGTCTCATCATTAATGGACTATCATCGCAAGGTCGAGACAAGCGCAAATTGGTCCACGCCGCCCGGCCATGCCGAAAACAGCATGATCACCTTCGAGGAGTATGAAACTGTCGGACTCGACAAACCGCACAACGATCCACTCGTAATCGACCTCGTCATCAGGGACCTCGAGGTCGCAAGGATCATCGTCGATACGGGTAGCATCGTCGACATCATCTTTTGTGATACCCTCAATAGGATGAACATCGCGTTGTCCGAAGTTAGAGAGATACCGAAACCGCTCACGGGCTTTTCTGGCACGACGTCAATGACTATTGGGTCGATCAAACTTCTGGTGGTTGCGAAGGAAGTCACAAAAATCTTCGACTTCGCTGTCGTTGATCATTCCGCAATCTACAACGTGATCATGGGAACGCCATGGATAAACTCCATCAAGACAGTCCTATCCACGTACCACCTCGGCATTAAATTCCCAACTCCCTATGGAATCGACGTAATTTGGGGATGCCAAAAACAGGCGCGACTCTGCTTCTTG
>OVAN01008395.1:0-18228 GCA_900406275.1 Anastatica hierochuntica | reverse complement strand
ACTCTTCCGGTGTTTAAGTTAACCGTCGTCGTTTTACACGATTAATACGAAGTCCACGAAAAACACGAAGCCTTACGACTTTCGTTGTGACGGTTTGACGGAAGCTCCAATCGAGACGAAACGAGAGACAATCAAGTGACGATTCGAAGGAAATGACGATCGGAAATGACGTGGTTCAGTCAACGGACTACGGATGAACGTTATCCGCGTCTCAGCGCCAACCGGTGCCAAGACAGACACTCTGTCTTAGCGCCAATTGGCGCCAAGACCATGGTCTGGTCTTGGAGCTAGTTGGCGCCAAGACGGACCTCCGGTCTGGGTTCCAATTGACGTCTAGATCGGCCTCTAGTTCAGTCGTCAATCAGTTTAAGACTCGTTCGTAGGTTTGGCGTCAATCGGCGTTTAGAAATTTCTCCAAAGCGACGCGGTTCCCCAATGCTTTTGGTGGTTTCGTATCACTCCGAAGGACGTATCGTGTGGCCTTGTGATAGTTATCCGAGAACCATCGATGCTAACCTTATTACTCGGATGCTCTAGTTGCTTGCGGATGGATAGACTTTATACGGAGATTGGTCATGACCGACTACCTTCGAAGCTTCGAAGCCAGGTCGGGAAGAGACAGTCTGAACGATGAGAATCTCGTAGTTTTCAGATATCCTTACGATTCCTGTGTCCGAAGGAGAAAACATCGTCCCTGTAGTACTTTTCAGCCATCGATTTCATCGGGACAGTTTTTGACCCCAACATCGCTCATCTCTTTCTCCAAAATCCTAAAACACTTAGCGAACTTGTTCTTGTTCTTCTCCATCGAAGAATCACTAAAAATCCTCCCCCCTCCAAACAGTTTAATGCTAAAAGGAGGGGAAGATTTCAACAAGAACAAAGAAACAAAGATGAGCGAATCCAATAGATCAACTGAACCAGAAAACAGCAAAATCCTCGAACCCATAACCGAGGAGGTAGCTGCAATTCAATCCGAGAAGAAAATACCCGACATAGCCGACGACACGGCGATCTTGATAGAACTTCAAGAGAACCAACAGATCGCTGCGAAACTCCAAGAATACGAGCTGATCGGGGCGAAGCTGAGAGATAATGAAGCTCGTCTAAGGGAGTTAGAAGACGAGAATGTGGTTCTCAAAAATTTGACGGTGGAGACGGATGCTGATACACCCGACGGTGACGGCGAAGACGATGAAAAGCGCGCTAGGTTCAAAAGAAAAGTCTCGTCGATGCAGACACTATGCGAAACACCAACGAATGTCGTTAAGGAAACTCGGACGCATCAGACTCCAAGCTCAGGGCTAACCCGAAACCCTGGCTCTCACCATCATAGCGGCCCTAGCAAACCCTACGAGGGAAACGCTAATGAGGCCCTTGGTGTAGAAGCCATGCCAACGCGAAGGCTAGAAGCCATGGAGAACATGATAAAGTGTTTATCGGGAGTAACTCAACCTATTATTAAGAGCACTCCCAACTCCTACGCGGATACGCCCTTCGTTGATGCTATCGCCCTTAGGGAAGTCCAAAAAAGATTCACTTGGCCAGTCATGACTCTGTACGATGGGACCACCGATCCAGATATGCACATCTTGCAGTATAGCCAACGCATGCTCACCGACCCCATCGGCCATGAGTACTTGGAAGTCTGTATGTGCAAAGGATTTGGAGAAACCCTCACAGGCCCAACGTTGTGGTGGTACTCCTACCTAGCCAACGGCTCCATCAACTCCTTTGCCATGCTAACGGATCGCTTCGTCGGGCAGCTCGCTAGCAGCCAAGTTTTGAGACGTGACTTTGACGATCTCTATCGACTCAAAAAATGCCCCGAAGAGAGCTTGAGGGAGTATCTCCACCGGTTTAACAGGGAGAAGGTGTCTCCTAACTGCGACCCCTCCACAGCCATCTCAGCCTTTAGACATGGACTTCTAAACAACGATGACTTGTACAAAGACCTCACCAAATATCCCTGCCACAGTGGGGATCGAAATTCTCATTGTCGATTTTTGTAATCGAAGGAAAGCGAGGAGAGCCTAACTTTTCCTGAGGCCTCAAATTTCTCCTATACCAAACAACGACATATCAAAAATACGAAGAAACAGACAACAAAATAAAAGTAAAAAGAGAATCGAAAAACAGAGTTGATGGAAACTTCCGTTAGAGTTTCATTTTAGACGGGAGAACCACTCGAAGGCCGCCCCTTGGAGATGCTCGACGAAGAGGTGGCAGAAGCCATCATCTTTTTCGCCTTCCTTGAGCATGGATCTCACAATCGCTATTTGGAAAGTCTGCAGGTGATAAGCCGTGGCTGCGAGAGCTGTCGGCGAGTATCCTAGTTCTAACAGCGTAAGACTTGTAAACCTAGTTGAGTCGCAGCACGCTAACAAAAACGAAAAATAACCTAATTGCTCTAAGTGTAAGTTATGAAGAAAACTCTTTGTCTCCTCATTCTTCTCCTTGGCCTCTCTTATATATGCCTTCGTAGGTCAGTCCGGTTTCATTTTCCGCCTTAAATTCGAGTATATCCTTTCACGGAAATATTCCTTTTTTCGAGAATAATCTTTATCTTCACGATTTTTCCATATATATCTATAAACCTGACTTTATCGCTTTTTCCATTTATAATTCGTTGAAATCGGGTAAATCGTTAACGTAGTTGAGCCCATCTTCGTACGATTACGCAGTGATGGTTTCACGAAATGATAAAACCAATCGTATAGTTATTATAATATCGGTGTTCAAGTTAACCGTTATCATTTTATACGATCGGTACGAAGAATTTACGAAAAGAACAAGTCTTTACGATTATTATCGCGAAACTGTAACGGAAATTCCAATCGAGACGAAACAAGAGACATTCAAACTGAGATTCGAAGGAGGAGATGATCGAGAGGACATGGTCTGGTCAACCATGGGTGACTAGACGTTGTCCGTGTATAGTCGCCCGTGGGCGACTAGACTTTTGTCATGAGTCTAGTCGCCCATGGATGACTAGACTTGCCAAGACTCTAGTCGCCCAATGGACGGCTAGACTTGTCGAGAGTCTAATCGCCCATTGGACGACTAGAATTATCTAGAGTCTAGTCGCCCATTGGGCGACTAGACTTGCTGAGAGTCTAGTCGCCCAATGGGGACTAGACTTGCCAATAGTTAAGTTTCCCATTGGGCGACTAGACATTGTTCGTGTCTAGTCGCCCATGGGCGCGTATCCGATGTTTACCGTGACTTCTTATCGCTCTGAAACTTGTCTATTGAGATCTCTCGGGAGATATTCAGAAGTCTCGGGGGTTGATTTCGATAATCTCGAGTTTAGTTGTTCGCGAGTGACTAGACTTTATGAAGCGATCGCCTACGGTTGACTAGATGTGGGGGTTTCGACGTTTGATTCAGAGGAGATCTTCTAGACGACAAGAACCTCGGATTTCATAATCCCCTTACGATTTTTGTATCCGAAAGAGAGACACCATTTATGTGGTGCTTTTAAAGGGTTGATTTTGCCGTGACTCTTTTTGATCCCAACAGCCACACCATGGAGGACGTACTTTCCAAGGCTTTGGCTCAAATTTAAATGGGATGAAGACCCGGCCTATCATGCTCAATACGCATAGAGAAATCATCTCAAAGGGCATGGTAACTCCAAGGCCACCAGGGATGATAAATCTAACGCTAAGTCTGGACCTGAAAACTCTGCCAAGGGTGGCTCCAGAGGATGGCCAACGCCCTTAGAAAAAGTGGAGCACGAGAAGTATGTGCCCATGACCTAGCCCGACATGTCCAACATGGTGATATCCCCGGCCGAAGTAGTGAGCGAGCTAGGACGCTTGTCCGGAAAAGTCAAGTGGTCGGTAAAGATATAGGCCCCCCATCACAATAGAGACATGTCCAAGTGGTCCGACTTTCACCATGACCATGGACAGAGGATTGCTTCCAGCTAAGGTTTGAAGTGAATGAGTTTCTCAGAAAGGGATACCTACGAGAGTTCCTCTCATACAGAGCAAGGGCGCTCATTCAAAAACAGACCAAGAATGACGTTCTCATAGGACCAGGGCCTAATTTTCCAAGGCAATGTTATGACGTCAACTTCATAACTGGAGGATCAGAATTAAACGGGGTAACAATCTCTGCTGCCAAGAGAAGCACTCGCGCTGCCAAGTTCCACCATGGAGTAGATGTCAAGGCGATCAACAGAGAACGTGAAGGCGGCCCTGGCATAATAAGCTTCACCACAAATACCGAAGGAGAAGTGATGCCTCCGCACCACTATACCATGGTGATATCATTAAAAGTTGCGAACTGCACCATGAAACACATCCTCGTCGACAATGGCAGTTCAACTAATATAATCTTCACCAACGCCTTTGAAGGCATGGGACTAGACGAAGAAGAGATCACCAGGAAGTCCACTTCTCTAGTTAGATTCAGTGGCGAAGTGAAGCAGACCATGGGAGAAGTCATCCTACCAGTCTATGCTAGAGGTATCAAACAAAGGATCAAGTTTCTCATTATGGATTGCTCCTCGGCCTACAACGCAATAATGGGGAGGCCCTAGATACATGATATGAAGGTCGTTCCGTCGACTCTACATCAGTCCTTGAAATTCCCAACACCGTGGGAAATAAAAGAGATCAGAATAGATCAGGAACAATCCCGCTCATTCTACCACACAACCCTTAGAGAAATTGCTCCAAACCCCCACTCAATGGCCACAACCATGGAGATCTCTGTCGAGCCATTGCATGAAGAAAGCAGCCCTCGAAAATTAACACCGCATCCTGGTCAGGGAGCAAAGCTACAGGCAAGAGACGAACCTGACGGGAGCATAGGGGTACAAAATGAGGGGGCAACCAAATCGCTGGAACGCTATCCACCTCAAAAATACCACTTCAAGAAGGCCTTAGCATAAGCCTTGGCACTTCTTCTCAGCCATGAGATGACCATCGTTTTTCTTATAATTCAATTATTTAATAAAAGGGCCCGCTATTCTTTGACGAAAGAAACTGCGGGTCTTGAAATACACTCTCGAAAGAAAAGGAAAACGATTTCCTTTGGAGGAAAAAACGATATACATTATCTTTGAAAAACTCCTTAGGAATCTACTAAGGCTTTATGTCCACCAAGGCCTTGTGCCAAAAAAATCCATATAATGCGGACAGGATCCTAAAAACCATGGCTGAAAGGTCATGGTGGAATGCGGACGGGATCCTAAAAACCATGGTTGAAAGGCCATGGCGGAACGCGGATGGGCTCCTAACGGTAGTAGATGCAATGCATCAAAACTATGAGTTAGCAAAACTAATGGATATGTCCACCCATGTCCATCCTAGTACGCAGTTCATAGAAAAACTTAAAACTGGTCGGTAACAATAAAGCTAGCAAAAACTCTGTCACAAAGTGTCAATAAGGGTTCGACCCAGGAACGAAATGTCCAAACAAGTAGGTGTGCCCACAGGTAGGTGTGCCTAGAGGCAGGTGTGCCCACCAATCTTATGTATTGAAACATAGATCCCAATCGAGACTAAGGCTTGTTAATTAAACACTTATGAATTTGCGACTCATAAGATGTAAAATTAGCAGGACCTTAGCTCACATAAACCAGACTTTCATAGTCTGACAGATTTGAACCCATGGTTCACCAAGGGCTTGATGCCCCACAGTTACTCTTGGTTAAGACCACCACGGTCCTTGGTTCTCTAAGGCCATGTGCCCCCGAGCTTAGATATCAAATTTGAAAATTTGTAAATCTAATGCCCCAGAGACCATAGACAACTAGGGCCACGCGCCCCACCTTTTCTTCGAATGCAGGTCCAACGATGAAAGATCTTGGATCCACCAAAGTTATGGATATCTAAGCCCAAGCAGAGCGGCCAAAACAAACATCTTAGAGTGCTTCAGCCGCCCAAGGCCGAAGGACCCATCAATCTGGATGTCATGCTCAAAGAGCAAGAAAGCCCTGAAACTCGGAAGAGAGCACGAGGAGCTAACCTCTGCCGTGGACTTGATAGGACCGAACATCTAAAAAGACGGATCTAGAAATCATAGTCCCGCACCTTCACAATGGAGCTAAGAGATGATCCAGTGCAACCGGCGCAAACCCATTTGTTGCAAAGATAGTTGTTGCGGTTCACGAAGACCACAATATTTATTCGGCATCTACTCGATAGAACATGTCTACCAAGATAATAGACTAAGAAGATGATTGAACAATAAAAAGGTCAAAGGAGTGAAAAGCAACAAGAAGAAGCCAAGCGGAAAATGGGATAAAAGGCCTAAGAGCCTATCAAGGTCCAAATTTCAAAGCTTAAATATACAAAGGGTTTCGAGGCCAAGCAACCAAAAAACAAGCTTAAAGTTGCAAAAACCCCAAAAGAAGTTCAACACCCGCAAAGAAAATCGTGGGGAGCAAGATATGACATTGAACAAAACCAACGCATACAAGTCAAGATGGTAATGGTTGACCTCAATGGCTCTTAAATAGAGAACCATCAGAGGTATCATGACTTTTGTCACTTGAAGAAGTAACAAGATTTGTCATGGCCTTCACTGGCGAGAATGATATCCTTGCAAGAAGGTGATTACTATGGTTCCTTGAAGTAATGAAGGGAAGGTCATTTAAAAAGGTGTCTATATCCCGTAGTCAAAGACGATGGCTACCATGACCTAAAGCTGAGACTAAGGCAAGGAATGGATCAAAGGAGTGGAAGCCAAGTCAGATGCAATAGAAGGCCATGGCGACAAACTTGGATAATGAATAAATGAAAGGCAAAGGAGCCCATGGATTTTATTACATCATCAAAAAAAGTTCATACAAAGGGACGATGACAAATCAAGTACAACAAAGCATCTTATTAGAAGAATAAAAGCTATTACATTGGGTTTCATCAATATATCTCTATCGACTAAACTTAAGGGAGAAGCCATGCAATGCCCTAGAGAACTTCTGCCGAAGCTAAGGACGCCCCTCCTCCTTGGACCCAGAGTGCCTATCGACCAAATTCAGATCTACCTCAGGAGTTACATCAAGTATCCCCCTGGTAGATAAGATCAGACCAGATTATAAATACAAGGGCTAAGGATCGGAGAGAGGCGCCTAAGGAGGAGACTCACCCACAACCTGGAGAAGACTCGAGTCCTTCTATTGCCATGGTGGTAATAGACCCCGAAGAGTCAAAGGGGACCCAAGCATGTCCATTGTGGATGTTGTGGCCGCAATGGCCCGAGATGGCCAGGTGACTGTACTAAGGGTTCCATCGTCTTTTGTACATGGTTTTTGGTGCTAATACAGCTCATCCTCATCCTGAAGAACCGTCTTCACTCCGTTAATCCTCGTCATGGAAAACCTTGGCGACGTTGAAACTGAAAAAGCACCAAGGATCTCTAACACGACAGGAAGAGATCACCAAGGTGGAATTCCATTTGGATGGCCATGGTAACGACCAAGAAAATGGTCCACAATCGTTTCCTAACTCGATGGAAGATCTTCAAGGTCATCATCCCATAACCACAGACGATGTGAACTTCCAGACCAATTCTGAAGCACCATGGAGAAGTCGACATGAAGCGATGACCTTGTCTCCTTATCTTGACACGATCTCCTCCACCCCTTGAACGATGGAGGAAATCCAGAGGCGACCCCTGAATTTGGGGAAGTCCAAGAGGCTCCCAAGCGATTCTGAAGGTGATCCTTCGACGATCTCATCTCTGGCCTGTAAGACGAAAGAGAAAACAATCAAGTTGCATGTCCGCGAGCACGGATGATGGTGCGCTAAAAGCCGCACTTTAGTGATTCCTTCAAGTTTGCAAAAAGGATCAGATGGCTAAAGAGTAATTAATTACCAATTCTCAATTGCCTATCCAAGTTCCACTTCTCCATTGTTTTAAGTCTTGTTTAGTTTGTTAAGGTTGTCTTTGCATTTACGTTAGTAGTTAGTAGTAACCATCTCTCCCTCTTCATATTTGCTTAGCTTAGGAGATTTTGTGTATTCCTAGTGTTTGAGTCTCTAGTTCTCGTGGGTTCGACCCTTGAATACTACAATCGACATAGTCGTATACTTGCGATTAATGGGGATTGTTAGTGATTAAGGTTCATAAACTTAAAACTTGAAATTGAATTAATCACTAACGAAATCTACCCTCATCAAGTTTTCGGCGCCGTTGCCGGGGAACTAAGTAGATTCTCGTTAGGATTTCTATCTTTCCTTAGGCTAAACTTTCTTTTTATGTTTTGTTTATTTTTACTTGGATACTAACTTTCTTCCAAGTGTTTTTTTTTGCAAGGTCAATCACAAAGAAGAAAGGAGATATCTTCCTACATGGATTCAAAGTTTAAGCTCATGTTGGAAGAACAAGAAAGAGAGGTAGCTTCAAACCCCCCCCCCCTTTGCTACCATGGAGCTTATAAGTCATCCACCTCAAGGGAGCGTCAACCACATGGGTATTATGTTCCAAAGAATTCACATGAATATGGTGAGAGGTACCATCCTAGAAATGAACCTTACAATATTCAAGAACATCATTCTCCCAAAGCTTCAAAGATTGAAGAGAGATACAACATGCATAAGGCTTTGGTACAATCACAAAAGAAGTCAATATAAGATTGAGATGCATGAAAGATTTGATAGGATGGACGCCATTAATCATCAACCATTTGGGGACTATGCTCAAAAAAGTCAATATAAAAAGGGTGAGAGACCAATTCTCGAAAAGTGGAATGCGAAAATCAAGAGAGTCATTCTTCCCAAGTCTCAGAGGAAGATGAGAACCACANTCTCAAAGGAAGATGAGAACCACAAATTGCTTAAGGAGTTGTTGGAAGGACAAGAAAGGAGAAGGATTGAGATAGAAAGACACTTTGATTCCATTTTTACTAAGATAGAAGATATGGCCAACAACTTTGGCTCTCAAATGGAAGATAAAATGAAACATGTGGAGGAAACCAATACAAGGACTATACAAAGGGTTGAAGAGAAAGAAGAAAGGAGTCTCCCTCTTGACAAGAATTTGAAGAAAATTCAATTATTATTGAGGAGAGTTTTGAAGAGGAAGAACAAAGCAAGGATGAATTCCTAATTGAGGTTGAAGAAGCTATTATGGAGTTTGAACCACAACTTGGATGCACGGTAGATAAAGATCTTTTGATAAGATATGATGATGAAGTCGAGACCGTTTGCATATCAAGTGATTCATCTAACGACATCAAGGAAGTAGTAGGCACGGTTGGGAAGAACCTTGAGGATCCTTTGGAGAGTGTATTGGTGACCCAACTTAGAAAAGAAAAAAGGGGAGATTTCCATTGATAGTGATGAAACCTCGGGCAAAGAAGAAGCCACACTAGATAATGTTCAAGAAGAAGAAGAGAGCATCAATGAATTTGAAAAAATCTTTGGATATCCTAGTATGGAAGCTATGAATGACAAGTTTGAGGATGATGCACAAAAGGAGTGGAGTCTCTCAACCGAAAAACACTACAAGAAAACAGATCATTCGCCACCGCAGAATTAGTCACGAAGTAGTCGCAAAAGAAGTGTTTACGACTAATTTGCAACTAAAACATCCAGTCGCAAATATTTCGTCACAAAAATGTTTAATCGCAAAGCAGTCGCTAATTTGCGATTATTTTATGACATCCTAATGTTGTCGTATATTAGCAACATTTTTATAATTGTCTATATAGATGCAAAATAATGACGGTTTCATGATTACATTTAAGGGTAGGATATTAGCGACGGTTTAACGATTTCTTTGTAGTCCTAAATTATCGACGTTTTAAAGACTGTTTTTGCTGATGCAAAATAACAACAAGTTTATGACGACAACTTTTGGTCATACCTTAGCGACCTTTTTATAACCGCATTAGGAGAGGCAAATTAATGACGATTTTATGATTTCATATATGGGTTGGATATTAGCGCTGTTTTTACGACTACGTTGTTGTCCTAAGTTAGCAACGTTTTAATGATTGCTTGCGCTGATGCAAATTAACGAATATTTTTATGACGACATATTTGGGTCGTATATTAGCGACCTTTTTGTAACTGTCTTTATAGATGTAAATTTACGACTTGTTTGTGATATTATTTAGCTGTTGGAGATTAGCGACGACTCTATGACTTTTTTTGTTGTGATGAATTAGCAATGTTTTTAAGACTCTTTTAGTTTATTCAAATTAACGACCATTTTGTGACTATGGTGGGCACAACTGGTCATTAGCAATTATATGGTGCGTAACTACAAAAAGAACATAAATTGTGGCAAACAATGACCAAACATTTAAGAAATCTAGTATGCAAATTGCTATGGTCAATAATAATTATATTATAATTAATTTTTAAAAGTATATTTACAAAATATACGTTGATGCCATTGTTTACCAATAACCAAAAAGACATCAATCACATTAGATAGTCAAGTTTTGAAGGTGAAGAAGAGAGATCAAGTTTGCATATCATGTGGTGAGGTTTGTAGAACAGATGGAGTTAGTGTTGTACCTACGGCAAGCGCTGAGCTTGGGGCTGTTTGCGGAGCTTGAGAATACATGTATTCGACAAGGTGGGGATCTTTATTTTTCATGTAATTAAGAAGCATTTCCATTGTTGCCATGACTGATTTGGCCTATCTAAGCTCTGCATCGCGTCGTTCTTTTTGCGTAGCTAGTTCTGCTATCTTAGGATTGGCAACTTCAAGTTGAAGCTTAACTTCTGTGAGCGATGATGCAGCAGAGCCTCCATTTGGTTCTGTTTCTTTCCTGTCATTGATGGTTTCCATGAGACTGCCAAGTCCATAGCGGTTGCCTCTGCGATCTATGTCAGTCGCCTTGAGACAAGAACAAAAACAAATGAGGTTAACAGATCATACAACAAATTCACAAGATATACCTCATACAACATACAACTCATAAACATAATTTGAACACATAAACAAAATGTCTTAATCTGATCAGTTTAAGAAGACATTTATCATGATCTTTTCAGAAATCATTATTATTATAGACTCTAAAATCACATATCATATGCAGAGAACATATGTAGACTATCAATTCTGATCACATTCATAACACATTCAACAATATATCAAATCACAATCTTAGACAACAACATTAATCTATCTCACTTTCTGATAGGAAAAGCAATACCTGGAGAAATATCTCATCCTCTTCCGCAATAGATAGGGTCTGAGGTGTTTGTCCCGGGGAATCTTGATCCAAAGTGGCAGCCGCCAATTCCTTTTTCCTTTCAGTCAAGGTCATTTGGTAGGTTTCAACAATGTTTCTGGCTTTCTCATCATCGACCAACGTTCCATCGGATTTTGTATGAGCTCTGATAAACACTTCACCAAGAGAGATATGATGCCCCAACTCCTCTTCCTACGAGGGAAAAGTGTTAGTAAAACCAACATAGTCTTAAAATATAATGATGTAATTAATTTACCATATCTTCCTAGAGCTGAATGTATGATTTTTGACCGGATACATGCTTGTGTTTGCCAAGACCACCGCGATTAGAGTTACGGGGGAAAGAAGCAGATTTGCTCCTCGAAACTTGTTCTGGAGTTTTCCAATGAGCAAGCATTTGTGCCCATAGAGTGTCTTTGATCCAAAGAGGTCGTTTTTTATCTTTCTTAACTTGGCTAATAATACCTTTCATTCTCCTTTTGGAAACTTTAAGAAACTCTTTCTTAACCAGTGCAGTGATCCCAACATCCCAAGTATACATCCGCTGCACAAATAAAACAATGTAAAAGAAGTTACAATAAGCTGAAACTTAAACATATTATCAACTAATACAGACTGAATGAGTTTACAAGAAGACCAAACTACCAATAACTAAGAGCAAGAAACAAAGAAGTTTAAAGTTAAGTGAAAAAAATTCAGGACAGGTTACAACCAGAAAAGTCACAGCAACATAACAGAGTTAAAAAAAATCACAAACTGGTTAAGTGCAATCATATTTAGTAACACTTAATTGATTCATAAAAACCTTCAAGATGAAAGCTTCCTAAATTTGTTATCAAATCAAATAAGCCTCAACATTACCTAAAGAAACCAAAACATACCGCAAATGTTCTCCAATACCGTTCTTGGATGTCAATAGGTGTGACCTTCCAACTATAGTAGGGGCCATCAAATTTCCGTCGAAAAATTCCATTGATATCTCGAGCCAGTTTGCCTTTGTCTCGGCGAATACTAATGACAAGTTAAAAGAAAAGGATCATCTATTGACAAGTATTGAGCTACATACAAGGTTTACTTAATTGTCTGCATTGAAATCATATAGAGCAAACAACACATAGTAATCCATCATGATAGTTGCTCGGAGACATGGTAAGAAATCAAAACAGCTAGACATATCACTAGACTATACTATACATATCACCATTTAGACTATCGAAGATTAAGGTATCTTCGTAATGAATATCCAGACTGCTTTGCCTAAATCTGCAATACGCATGTCATTATATCATCTTCTCACTACTAAAGAGCTTACCATAGATTCTTAACACCAGGCACACGAACGTTGCTCAGCCGAGGCAGATTCTCACGTCCTGGAAGTGCTAATGGAGCATCGAACAGCTCCTCGTAATTTTCTGCTGCTTCACCATCAGGTCGGTCATCTACACTATCTGGATAGTCGATGTCATTGTTCTGAGCTTCATCATCTTGTTGGGGCTGCAGAATGTGCTGGGAAGATACGGTTGATGTTGTTGGTGAACAAAGTTTTGTTCTGCTTAGGATTGAGGTTGAAGGAAGGTATGTGGTTGAGGCTGCGACTGTGAATGTCATTGTGATTCTGTTGGACGTCGCGATTGTGACTCGGTGTGATGCGGATATTGGATGGGAAATGGTGATTTTTATGGGTTTGTGAGACCTCACCCGTCGCCGAAGTAGACGGATTGGAAGAAGGAGTTGACGAAGGAGATGAAGAAAGATTGGATGAGTGAGAGTATTGTAGAACAGCTTTACCACGACCAACGGCTGAGGGAGAAGCAAACCTTTGCTAGAATGACGCTTGTTGAGAACCACCGCCTCAAGACGGTCCAACGATTGTCTGATCACCTCTCTCTGCAATTTTTGCAGTCGGGTTAGGCCTAACGGATTCAACAGCGCACCACCTCTTCCTCTAATCGGTTTTGCGGTCATGATCAATAGCATTTGTCACACAATAGATTGATTTAAGAAGATATTGAGAGTTGGCTCACAGAATTTAAAGAGATGACTCGAGAAAGAAGATGAAAGATAGAAGTGTTTTGTGATTAAAGCTTAAACACCTATTTGTTTGTTGATTTCAAGCGTTTATGGTTAATTAAAATTGTTAGTGAAAATTTTAGTTACGAGGGAAAGTAACCGCCAACATTTTACTGAAAATAATCAAAAACAATAGTCACAATATAGTCCTAAAACAGTCAACTACATTTTCATAACGTCGCAAATTAGTAGCTAAATTGCGACTGTTTTCATACAATTCAGAGGCCCAAAAAATTTATCATATTCAGTCTCTGAGTTTGATGGGCTTGTCAGATAGTTGGGGCCAAAAACTATAACGCGAGAAAATAAGGCCCAAGTCTAACATATATCGTCTGCTTTATAAAATCCGTTTTCTTTTAGACGTGACTATTCGTCTTCCAACTTCTCCTTCCTCGTTTCTGTAGACACGAATCACTAAGTTCTCTACAATGGTGATTTCCTCTCTGTTGTTCTCTCTACTTACCTTCTTCATCCCTACAGGAAGGATGTTCGGTAATGTGTCTTTCACTTTCATTATTTGACTACGATTATGTTTGTCCGACTCTCTCTGTTTTTTGTTCTAAAATTAAAATATACAGCTTTAAGAAGTTCTTGGTGTAGTCATATTACAAGATTGATCTATATTCCATTGTTGACTGTTGATGTGTTTTTTCTTATGTTTGTTGCTGCCATGCATTGGTTTTTTTAATTTGTTCTAAATTTTTTAGTATGTGATTCTCGGTTTCGATTCATGCTTGTATTTAAAGCAGTTGGTGGTGGTCATGATCCAGAATCAAGTTATTATAGTGGAAGTGACCACGATGACAGTTCGTCGGTTGAGTCTCCTCCACATTCTCCTCCACATCCTCCTCCGCGTGATCTTCCGCACTCTCCTCCACATTCACCTCTATGGCCATATGATGACGGTAGTGATCCCCAAGATGGTCTCTTTGTACCTTCTAATGTAGTTGTTCCCTCTGGAGTTATGGAGTGTCCATACGAGGACGATGAAGACGCTGAGTGGGAGAAGCTGCGGGAAGAAGATTTTGAAGAGCTGGCTAAGGAGCGTCAACCTGAGGATGATCCGGAAGATGTTTTTCCCGATGATGGTTTGTATCGGGAAGCAAAAGATGATGATGATTCCTCGGATAGTTGTGGTTCTTACCACTCTTTCAAGGTCAATTGTGAGCCTTCCGAAGACTTCGGTGATGTTTCAAGCTATTGTACGTCTAATAGGAAAAGAAGACGGGCCGAGTCGAATGAAGCATCCTCTAATGACGATGAAGATGGTGATGAGGTTGAGAGTGATGACAAAGATGATTAATAGATTAGGATGAATGTTTAATTTTTTTTTGGTATGTAAATATTAATTTCTTCTTTTTGTTCTTTGTGTATATATTTCCGATAAATATGAAGTTATTATGCAGCATTAATTTTCCACTTTCTGAATTTAGTTCTCCAAACAAATAAAAATTGTATATTATGATCATTACTAACAAAGGTTTAGGTCTAACATCTATAGCATCTATAGAAACTCGTTTAAAGCCTACGTTTGGACATTTGTAATGGTTTCTATGTTCTTTTTTTAAAATATTTTTAACAGTTCAATATATTTGTTACAATTAAGAGCATCATTAACACATATACCCAAATGGGTTTCTTATAATAAAATAATATTTAAAAAAGAAGAAAAGTAAGAGAGAGAGAGAGGAGTTGGGTTCTTATTTTGTGAAATAAGAAAACCAATTTCTTATATAAGAACCCCTACTTTTGATGTGTCAACATTTTATTGGTTTGAAAAAACAAAAAAATTAATGATTTTTTTTAAGAAACCTATTTGAGTTTGTGGGTTAATGATGCTCTAAGTAGACTTGATTGATAAAGAGATGATTTGACAACTCACTTAAAGGATGTCTATTAGATTATGGTTGCATGCAAAATCATGGGTTTATTTACTTGTGTCAGTTTTTTATAGAATCTAGGTGATTTTTTAATCTCTAGACCAAAATAGAAGCAAAAAGGAATTTTTTTTTGGTAATTTGCTGAACATTAATTTCTCATATTTGATTAGAACTTTAGTTTTCCTCTCGAGGCATCAGCGTATCTAGGAGGAGGTGATCCATTTAGAATTTTAGGGGGTGTCATTTTTTCATGCAATTACATACATTCTCTGTAAAACATTCACAATATAGTAAACTCAATCATTTTTTAATTTGATGCAAAACTTACAAATTTTATTTGTCAATTGAATATAGACAAGTTTCAATAAATTTTACATCCACTGAAGTTGTGATATAGAAATTATATTTAAAACGTGCATACACATTTTATTAAAATCTACAATCGCATTACATAATAAGGGATTTCGAAATGAAAATATTAATTCAGTTTTACAAACGTATTTCTTGTTGAAATTAGTCTGTTAATGTAATGATTAATGTAACAAATAAGACAGTGTATGTTTAAAAATTGGCCATGTGATGAATATATTGGAAAACAAACAAAATGACTTGCACAAGATTGGTAAAAGTCAGAAATGGGTCTAATAATCCTAAAACTCGATTCCCTAAACCCTAAATCTTCATTTTGTAAACGTTACGGAGTTCGAAATGGGTCGGAGATTTGCAACTGCAAACTGACAATTCAGATAACATTTAAAATCAGAAATTATTAAAACTTAATAAGTAACATTGAGAAACATATATGAGTAGAGAACTCATGAATTTTGTCAATTGAATATAGACATTTCAGTTTACAATAAGTTTTACATCCATTGCTGTTGTGATTTAGCAATTTTATTTAAAACATACATAGACATTTCATTAAACTCTACAATCGCATAACAAAATAAGGGATTTCGAAATGAAAATATTAATTTGAGTATGACAAACATATTTCTTGTTGAATTAAATCTGTTAATGTAATGATTGATGTAACAAATAAGAAGGTGTATGTTTAAAAAATTGGCCATGTGGTGAATATTTTGGAAAAAAAAAAACTAGTTACAAAAGAGTCGTTAAACAGTCAAATATCGGGTTTCGTCGAAAAGCAGTCGCTTATATGCGACGGGTTTCTGACTATTACATTAGCCTTATAACTCGATTCTCTAAACCCTAAATCTTAACTTTGTCCACATTACGGAGTAAGATAATTTAGTTTTCCGAGGAAGTTGGTTGGGAGATATGCTCAAATTTCGTAAACTTTAAACCTTATTCATGTTGGACACTGGAATTTTAGATAAATAGAAGCTTATAACCATAAACCAAACATTAGAAAACGTTCAATTGACCGACACAACATAACAAAATAAAAGTTATCAGACATAGTGAACCATTAAACATTAATCCAGTTTTTAATTTGAAACTGAGATGGTAGCAGGGCATGTTGAAAGTCGAATGTTACATTGGAACAATGGGCCCGTATTTTTCAACATACTGATGTGTATATATTTTCATGCATATTTAAGATCGTTTTAGCTTAGTTTCATCCACTTTTAGGTTGTATATATGGCATTTAAGTCTTAGAATGCATTAGATTGAGTATAAGGTCTAGTTTAGGCATAACTTCNCATATCTTGCATTTGGATGCATTTTGTAGGTGCAACTTTGGATGGATCTATGGAGGCTCTAGGCATGGATTCAAGGTGGGATTGAAGCTAATAAATCATGGAGAAAAGGAGCAAAAGGCTATGGAAGAGTTGGGGATCAACTAGGCATCAAAGAGGAGCAAGAAGCATCAAAATTGCTCAAGGTTGGCTCCCATCGACGCGTAGGTTGATGGCCAGCTACCCAGGGTCGATGGCCAGCAACCTGGGCAGCAACTCACACATTTTCCTTTGTAGGTTGCCAGCCATCAACCCAAGGTAGGCTCCCATCGACCAGAGGGGTCGACAGCTGACAACCTAGGCCGAAAATGCCCTTGTTTTAGGGCTTCTTTCACTCTATCTTTAGTAGAAATAGATCCTTACCCTTCAAGAACAAAATATCATCACTCTATCATCTTATCTACATCTTTTAAACACTTTTTGAAGATCAAAAAACTTGTAATAACACTTTGATTTCTTTAAAGTTCTTTGGATCTTTTTCTCCCTAATCTTTCTCTCTTGATCTATTCTTCTAAATCATCGGAGCTCAAAGACCCATTTCATGTCTTTGGATTTCCATGAGGTTTAGTGAGTGGATCCTCTATGGATCTTGAGATATGGTAGGCTAGGGTTAGATTTAGGGTTTGTAATGGATATTTAGGCTAGATCTTAGCATAATTTCTACTAGGTTTAGTTTAGTTCTTAAAAATTCATTGTTTGCTCAAAGACGCATACAAAGTGTTCGATGAAATGCTTGTGAGGACTAAACCTATGTTTTTCATGTTGAGCTATAAGACTAGTTTGCCTTTAGGGACACCAAAGTGTTAGATGGCTATAAGGGATTGAGACTCACTATCACATACATGCTTAGATGGGCAACAAACGAGAGTTGAGCCTTGTAGTGTGTATTGGTGAATAGATCTCTGTCATGAGAGTGGGTTGATCGACTAAAAAGGGATCCTTGGTCTAGAAACAGCTAGATCCTTTAATAAAGCCTTATCCAAATCCATTATAACTCTATATTGAACCCGAACCAATAACCATTTTCTCAAGATCCTACTTTTATTTTGATTAGATCTAAAGTTCATTCTTTGCTTGCTTTGCTTTTATGCTATTTTATCATTGCTTACTTTATTTGAACAATCACCATGGTTACTCTCTCTTTTGATTAGGTTTAGCAGAGACCCATGACAATCTCTTACTATATGGCCGTCTAGACTAGGAGCCTTAGTATAATCTCCTTGTTTAGATTCTACTAATCCGAGCCTTTAAATCCTTGGACGATCCTAAAATACTACAATTGACCCTGTTCTCTTGCGGGATTGAGTGCAGGGTATTTAGGTCTTATAAATATTAAACTTTGACACTCGGGAAACCTTATGTCAAGTTTTGGCGCCGTTGCCGTTGGATTTAGGCTTTAGCTAGAATC
>OVAN01008394.1:2116-18230 GCA_900406275.1 Anastatica hierochuntica | reverse complement strand
TTTCCTCTGGACACCACAGGGCTTGGATCACGTTCACGAAAAGCACCATCACCGGTAATGGCCAAAGGTCCCACGGGAAGAATGACATCGAGGTCACCTGCGGGATCATCAACAGTCCTCCTCCCAGGGACATGGGAAGGATCCACAACAGTTGTAACAGGGACAACAACATGAGGCCCCTTAGATGACCCATCATCGAGGACCTCCCTGACGGTGTCCCTAAAGGAGCCACCCGGGACCTTGTCACTGGTGCTCCCACGAGAGCGAGAGCTCCCAGACTGTCTTGCTTGTTTTTTTCTGGCTTCCATCAACGGAATGACAGTTGAAGAGGCATATTACCTACTGTTTCAGAGGTTCTGGCGCCTTTTGAAACCTCGATAGGAACTGCTTCTGCGGAAACTGTTAACAGAGTAAACAAAAGGCTATTTGTTAGATCGGTAAAACAAATGACCACAAACCACAAAATAACACTAAAACCTTCTAAGTTGTTGAATGGAAAGAGCATTGGTGGATTAAGGTTGTATTTGTAAGGGAACCTGGCTCTCTCAATCCGATCAGCCGGATAAGAAGACCAGGTGGCTGGGGACTGTGAAAACTTTCTAACTAGAGGCCTAGCGAATTTGGGAGAAAGCTGAGGGATCTCTAGAGAACCTGGCATCTTGGACCAGGTAGGACGCAAAAAGCGACCTCCAGGGACCGTGCAAGCATCAGATTTGATAAAAAAGAACCTTCTACCCCAATTTTCATCATTAACAGAAAATCTAAATACCCTGCAACCAGGTCTCACCGGTAAATAGTATGTCCCTCCCGCTCCTTTCGTCAAAGGACTCTCCTTTAGCATATAAAGACTTAATAACTCCCTAAGATCGATATCAATGCCTTCCTCCCGGGATCTCACTATCAATCCTAAAACAACCCTAATTACGGAGGGACAAAGCTGAGGGAGGGCAAGATTGAAGTGATCTAGAAGGTCTAATAGGAGCTCGGGGAGGGGAAACCTAAGGTGAAACTTAGTGATGTAATGTTCATGAACGCCGAACCAACCCAGGGGGGTGTCTTCGGATGTTTTCGTCGGTTCACAGAGCCTAGCAAGGTTTTTGGGGGCACAAGCCTGAGTCATGAGGTTTATCATCTCTTGGTGCTCTAGGGTAGGGACCTGATAGGATCTGAAAGCAGAATGACTTTCTCTAACTGGGACCAAAGAGTTGGCGACTATCTCTGTTTTGACCGCCACGGCAAGAGCTCTGTCGATCATTCCAGATTTAGGTCTCCTTCTTTTGTCGGCTCTTCTCGGAGCCTTCGAACTACTAGCAGCACCTCTCGAGTGATCCATTTGGGAAGAGAAAGAAACAGATGGGTAACTATGAAAAGGGGTTGTGAGAAAAGGCTAAACAAATTCCTTAGCGAAAGGGAGGAAGTTTAAGAAGAAGGTAAAACAGAGAAGTTAAACAAAAAAAAAGAAAGAGAAAATTACCTGATTGATCGTCATTACGGCATAAAGTAAAGGGGGAAGACAGTTAATGAGGCAACTTTATATCGCATCATGTAGCACAAGTCTCAAGGTTAATCTCTTCGCCTTCCCCGTCTCCCTGAGCCGTCAGATTAGCGACAAGTGATCAGCACCGTTCATTTCAAATAAGGCGAATCTCCACGTGGAGATTGACAGCTACCAGTTTGCATGAAGTAATAATGACGAAATCTAGAGAGGATTTGCATCGAGACCGAGGAAGCAGCGCATGTCTAGATGCAAATGCGGCAACTGTTGGGCCCAGGTTCGAGAGTCAACTAAAGAGAGGAGAAATGTGTAAAAGATCGAGAAGGAGCAAATTGGCTTTGGTCGACGAGGCCCACTCGGCGTGAAGAAAGAAGGGAGGAGAACAGTGATGTTCTCTAAGTCAAAGGGAGGAGGCTTGTTTCGAGATTTCGAGGGAGAACATCTCGGAGGCAGGTACCTAATCTGATGGAGGAGCAGCTATAAGAGAAAGCTTTAGAAGACGCGAGAGGGGCATCTGGTGATTGAGAGAGAGAGAGAGATTGAACAACATATCTTTTCTTTGGGATTATTTTTCATTTTCGATCAATTTCTTGTAAACCTTTTTCGATACAACTTTCAATATAATCGACTCTTCATTCTCTATCTATCATCGTAGCTCTAACGGGTTTTGATCCCACCTTGTTCCACTTCCAAACCTCTTTGAGATCTTTCTAAAGGTAATTGTGAGATCTAACCCTCACAGTTAGGGTTAAGCCTTCTTTATGGTTCAATTGAGGTTTTTGACTCATCTTCCAAGTGGATCATATGCATGCATAAGGATTGGGGGATACCCTTGATATCATCTAGTGAGTAACCTATTGTTTTTCTATACTTTCTCAATTCATTCAGTAGCAATTCGGTTCCACTTTCATTTAGATTATCATTTATGATCACAGGGTAAGTAGAATTATGACCAAGAAACGCGTACCTTGGCCCTTTTGGAAGTCGTTTCAAATCAACTTTAGGTGCCTTTAGCTCACTCTAATCCGAGTTTTCTTTGCCTTGCCTTTCTCTTCTTTTGGTCCTAGTTCATCTTTTCCTAGCTCCAATGATAGTACTTCTCTTCGTTCCAAAGGTTCAGCATCTAGTAATTTTTTGTATTCCATGGCTTCATTTGAGGGGATTGCATTCGATCCCTTTTCATAGATTAAGGCTACTTCCAAGCCATCTTCCATGTATAGCCCCTCTAGCTCTCCGGCGAAATCATCATCAAGGCATTCAATGGAGAAAGCGGCTCCATCGATTGTTGTCTTTTTCATAACATCCAAGATGTTCAAATTCAATATCAAATCTCCAAGATGGAGATCTATCCTTCCTCCCCTTACATTGATTATGGCTCTCGCGGTTAAAAGGAAAGGTATTCCAAGAATTATAAGGTTCAAGGGTTCTTCATCCAATTCCAAGACTACAAAGTCCGTTGGAACTTCGCAATTCCTAATCATCAATTGGAAAATCCTTAAGAATACCATGTGGATATCGAATAGATCTATCCTCCAATATCAATTGAACCCCTGTTGGCTTAAAATTCATTTAGCCAAGCCTCTTAGAGACCGTCAAGGGCATTAACCTCACACTTGCCCCTAAATTAGCCAAACATTTCCCAAAGGTCAAATGCTTAAAAGTACAAGGCAAGGTGAAACTTTCGAGGTCTGTTCTCTTGGTGGGAAGTTTATTTTGAATGATAGCACTACATTCATGAGTCATAACTTCCATGACAGAATCAATTCTCTTCTTTCTTGTGATGATGACCTTTAGAAGCTTGATCACTATGGGGTTATCTTGGCACCACTCCATGAATGGTATGGTTACCACTAATCCTCCCACATGATATTTTATCTTTTGGTACTTACCCGCCATAATTTATTTCATATATCTTCCCGGAAAGGGTAGATTCAACTCATCAATTGGAACATTAGTGTCAATAGGTATGTAATCCCTTTTCTTCTTTTGGTGTGGAGGAGGTTTTTCCTTTGGTTCCTCCTCTTGAACCTTAGGCGTCTCTTTAGGTGCCTCTTCCTTTTCGGTTTCTTCTTCATTCTCATCTTGCTCTTCTTCATCAAGCGGCATTTGTTCATTTTCAATCTCTTCCAACTCGGTCTCATTCTTCTTAGGTTCGACCTCTAGAGTACTTGGAGGTAATTGCCTTCCGCTTCTCAAAGTCACGACCTGACACAACAGCTTCGAGTTAACTTCACACTTACTGGGTATACTACCTGTTTGAAACTCATGTTTAGAAGCTAGTTCCGCTATTTGATTATCTATAATCTTCACATAGTTAGCAAGATCATCATACTTCTCCGATAACTCCATGTGATTGCCATCAATCTTTTGGTCTAATGCATCAAATTTATCGTTCAAGTCTCTCCTCATATTCGCGTTTCCATTCACTAGTTCTTTTATCAAGGACTGCGTGTCTTCTACCGTGGAATTGGTAGGCGTCTTTGGAGTAGGGGGTGGTGTTGGTGTAGTAGGAGTACGTTCTCCTAAACTTTTTCTAGGCGATGATTCTTGTTAATAGCTCCCATAGTAGCTTTCTTGAACAAAACTCATCTCCTCTTGTAGATCAAATAAGCTCTCATCGATCCTTAGCTTCTTCTTCTTTGGTTTGAGGACCGCTCTTGATATTTCATCAATCTTTGCATTCAATTCTCCAAGGCATTTACCCTCAATTTTCGGTGTAAAACCAAAGCTTTCTTCTCCGGCATGACACTTACCAAATTCTCAACCAATTTCTCTCATTGAGCTGCGGTCAAGCTTGGAAAATTTCCATTGATCGTCGTGTTCATAGAAAACCGGAAGTGTTGATGGACTGCCCTATGGAATAACCTTAAAAGACTTCCTTGAGTGAATCCGTGGTGAGACAATTCCTCACATAACAATTGAACTTTAGCCAAGCTTCACCTAATGTCTCTTCAATCCCTTACTCAAAATTAGCTATGCTATTCTAGAAATTTGTAGCCCTCCTTTGTGAGTAAAATTGACCAAGGAGCCTCCTTTTGCATTGTTCCCTCATGGTTATGGAAGAGCTAACCACGGTCTTCTCCCATTGTGAAGCTTTATCTCCTAGTGAGAAAGAGAATAGGGATAGCTTCACGTAGTCTCCCGGGATTCCTTTGATCTCGGTTGTGTCACATAGCCTCTCAAAATTGTCAAGGTGTTTGATGGGGTTCTCAACATCTAAACCAAAATATCTTGCACTGTGGATCATGTTGATGAGGCTAGAGTCGATTTCGTGATGGGGCATATCTCCGGGTGGGGATCTTATTCCCATCCATGTGTTGCTCGTGCTTGGTGTATCAAAGTCACCAATGGTCTCCTCATATGCTCCCATTCCTCCAACTCCTTCTTGAAGTTGGTGATTCATCATCCTTGCAACAAAGCACAAACAAAAAGAAAAAGAAAATAATTAAATAACTTGAAAAATAAAGCTTAGTCTCAAACTTAAATGAAATCCCAATGAAAATCTTAATCTAGCAATTGTGCTCCCCGGCAACGGCGCCAAAAACTTGTTGCGGGGTTGTTTAAAGGAAACAAAAGGCAACGAAGCTTTAAAATTTATAAAAGCATGTTTCCTAACAATCACTCAATCCACAAGTGTACTTTGGGGTCGAACCACAAGGAGCAAACCTTAGCTAGATGGATCTAATCATTGGGAATACACACTCAAGCCTAATCTAAGCAAATAAGAAAGGTTGGGTTTTGTTTTGGTTTTCTTAATGAACTATAAACTAAAGTAAGCAAGAAAGTAAGCAACTTAAATAAATATAGCAAACTTAGATAAAGAAAGCAAACATAAACTTAAAAAATGCTAACTGGAAATAAATTATAAACTAAGATGATGGACCAAGGGGTGTTATAATATATCCATTTAGAAAGATGGTGATAAAGGTGTTAGATCAAGATATTGAGCAAAAATCCTTGACCAAAGGCAATACTAGCCTAATCTAATCTCATGGCAAGAGGCCATTTCCTTATCAATCGCATTCACTCAACTCTCGTTTGTTGCAAATGACAAATTGATGAGGAATCATTAAGAGCAAGCCCATATATTCACTCATCAATCTAGGAAACAACTCTCATTGGCTAGATTGAAATAGCAAGTATTTGGTTCTCCTAGACATTTCATCGAACACCTCTTGGGCGAGAGAAATTCATACATAACAAGATCTTAGTTAGCTACTCTAAAACCTAGCATTAAGCACTCCAAATCCTTAGGAAACTTAAGATTAGCTATCCCTAACACCATATCACACCCTAATCTAAATATATTGAAACATCCTTGGTTCCATGAAAAAGACTACTCACACAACATAAAGAAGAAAAAGAAAAGAGATGAAGAGATAAAGATAGATTTCATAGATAAAGATGGATGTTTGATCCAAGATCCAAACTTAAAAGAGAGACACTTGAACTAAAGATCAAGAGAGAAAGCATAAAAATACAATCTTTAAAAAGGAGAAAAGTTATAGAAGTGTTGGATAAATGATGGTACATAAAAATATGTTAAAGGGGTATTTATAGGTGGAAGGAGGGTGTTTTTCGGCTAAATCCAACCAGCCATCGACCTCCCATGTCGATGGGAGGTTTCCTGAGGTCGATGGGGCATTGCACTTAGCAGAAAGATGGATGTTTGCTGTAAAGGAGACCAGTCATCGACCTTAGGAGACCAGGCATCGACCTTCAGGTTGATGGGGGTTCCTTTTACAGTTTTTGACTTGTTTCTTCTCCATTTGATGTCTTCTTTTGATCCCATCTTCTCCCATTACTTCTAGCCTTTAAATCCCTTTGATTCTTGGTCCTTTTAGCCTCTAGAATCCATATCTCAATCTCTAAAATTGATCTCCAAAGTTGCACCTATAAATGCAAAGAAAATGATATGCAAATTCAATATGTTCTCAAACTAGACTCTAGACTCAAGCTAATGCATTTTAAGACTTATATGCAATATTTACAACTTAAATACATCTAAAACATAAAAGAAATGAGTTTTAAAATGCATAAAAACCTATGCACATCAGCTTCTTGTTGGTTTCTTTTTCTTCTGGCTAACCTTCTTTCTTTTTGCTTTTCAGCTAGCTGCGTCGCTCTTCTATGCTAAGGATCAGATTGCCATGGAGGTGATAACTATAGGGAAGGCCCAGGTTGAAAGCTACCTCGCCAAGCTAAAGGCACAGAAGGATAGGTCTAATTTCCTGGAGAATGAGCTGAGGGAGAAGAAGGGGTTGCTCCGAGGGCTCGAATCGGAGAAGGAGAAGGCGGCAGAAAAGGTCCTCACCCTGACTGAAGAGAAGACGAAGCAGGAAGAAGAGATTGGTAACCTGGATGCCAGGATGTCAGGGAGGCCACCTTCAAAAAGGAGATATCTATGGCTGTAAACGGTGCCAAGATCATTGGGCGTTGGGAGATGATTCGAGACTACCTCAACGGTGAGGCGAAGTCTTGGAACTTGAGGGAGAAATTTGAGAATTACAAGATGGTGGTGATAGTGGAGGCGGAAGACAATGGCCTCAAAGCTCCCACCTTTGAAGATGAACCAAAGATTCCTCCGGTCATGACTTCTGCACCCCTAGTGGACTCAGTTAAAAATTTAGAGAAGTCTTCCTCTCTTGATCCTCCAGTTGTCTAGTCTCCAGACCTAGAATCAAGAAACAATTTTCTCTCCCCTTGTGGGATTTATTTATTTTTTGTTGATTATTATTTTCCCCTGTGTGGGTCTACTTATGCCCCTTGTGGGCTTTGTAATGACTTTCCATGGCCTTAGTGGCCTTAACTCTTTTATGGCCTTCCAGGCCTTGTTTTGATTTGACCTTCGGGGCTTAAGACTCGTATTTTGGCCCTTCGTGGCCTTTCATGAATGTTTTTATGTTTCTCAAGTTCTCTATTGTCTTCTTGCCTTAACAGACTCCTGACTAGGATTTAGAGATGACATTCGTCGTATGGCTTTGACAAGTCTTTTGCCCTTGGTGCATTGATCGTTTTGCTTCTAGCCAGAAGCCTCCGACCTTTGTGTTTTGATTGTCTTGACTTCCGAATTTTTAGCCTCTGGTCTCTTATCGATGTTCCGGCTATTTTGACTTCTGGCTTCTTGGCCTCTAGTCTTTGTCGTGTCTTGTGAGACTTGTTGAGTTCCAAGTTGGTATTATCTCATTATCTATCTATTTTTTAAGCGAGTTATGCTTCTTGCTCTTAGGGAGTGCTTAGGTCCCCGAGATGCGATTTGCTCAACTTTGGGTGACTAATAATTTTTTGCCTTCTGATATCCGGAGATACCTGCTGGCTTTTTGGTATTCTGCTACCCGGAGGTAGCCACTAGCTTGTTGGCATTCTGCTACCCAGAGGTAACCAGTAGCTTGTAGGCATTCTGCTACTCAGAGATAACCACTAGATTGTTGGCATTCTGCTCCCCGAAGGTAACCACTAGCTTGTTGGCAGTCTGCTATGCAGGAAACAACTGTTTGCTTTTTCTGCAATCTGCATCGTGCAGTGAAGCTACTATTAGTCTTATTGGTTTTGCTGGTAGTGATCTTCCCTACAAAGAGATCCAAGTGCCAGACGTTTCTTCTACTTCCCACGTCTGGGTAAGTAGCTATAGGTGATGCTCCGTGCTCAGGTCACATAGCTTTTTCGTTTACTGTGGTAACCGAAATTCGCACTGTCGATTTACGAAATTAAAGGAATTTCAGGAAACCTTAACTTTCTCTAAGGTCCCGGATTTCTGCTGGGTCAAAAACCGAGTGATCAGAACATGATGAAAACAAACGATGAATTAAACGTGAAGAGATTGCAAAGTAAAAGTAAACAGGATTCCTAACCTGATAAGAAGTAAAAGAAAAAACGAAATCGTAAACGAAAAGCAAATCGAAAGTAGACAGATATCGTAAACGAAGTAGAGTAAAAGAGATCTTATTCCAAATTTGTGTTTGAGCTTTTGCAACTGGTGTAAAGTCGTGACCGCAAGAACTGTCGGCAAGAATCCTAGATCTAACAGCGTAAACTTGTAAACCTAGTTGAGTCGTAGCTTGCTAACGAAAAGTGAAAGTAAAAACCCTAATTCTCTAAGTGTTTGGTGGTAATGAAATTTGTGTCTATCTGCCCCGTTCTTCTCCTTAGCCACTCTTTTGTATGCCTTCGTAGGTTAAATTCGTTTCCTTTTCTGCCCGAGATTTGTGCATATCCTCCTGCGGAAATATTCCATTTTTTTCGGGAATATTCCATATCTCCACGAATTTTCCATATTCATCTTCAGACGTTGACTTTATCGTCTTGTACTTTTATCTTTCGCGAAACTTAGCTAGATCGTTGATGCAATTGGGTTCGTTCTCATTCCGAAACCGTAAGTGGACTTTTGTCGCGTTTTGGGTCTTCGTGAGCCGTTTAGCAACAAAGTGATTTTTACGATTTCTTTCGGAGAAGTCGTTCTTCGTACTACTATGCGTTGATGGTTTTACAAAATGATAAGACCAATCGTATGGTTAAGATAATGTCGGTGTTCGAGTTAACCGTTATCCTTTCATACGATCGATACGAAGTTTTTACGGAAAGTACGAGCATTTATGATTATTGCCGCGAAACTTTACTGGAGATTCCGGTCTAGACCGAACAAGAAACATTGAACCGGGATTTGAAGGAGAAGACTATCGGGAAAGCGTAATGGGCGTCCAGACTTGTCGTTGTTCGTTTCGCTTATATTTTCGAAGCGATGCGGTTATCCTTCGTTTACAGTGACTTCTTATCGCTCCATAACTCGTTCAGGAGATCTCTTGGAGGTCTCGGACGTTGATTTCAATATTCTCGTGTTTAGTTACCCGTGAGTTACTGGACTTTGCGAAGCGTTCGCTTATGGATTCCTAGATGCGAATCTCCGACATTTGGTCGAGAGGGGACAGACTAAACGAAAAGAGCCTCGGAATTTATAATCCTTTTATGATTTTCATTTTCGAAAGAGATATGATGTTTCTGTTACTCTTTTAGGCATCGATTTCGTCGTAACTGTTTTTGATCCTTACAGTTAGCCCCCAAGTTTGCACGAAGCGTTGAGATGTTCTTGCAAACTTTTAAGGCACGTTAGGTAAGTTAGGTGTAATTGATGGCTAAAAAGTCTGAAGATGAATAGTAAACTTTTCTTTCTATAAATAAGAGAAGTAACTTTTCAAATCTTGTACTTGCTCATTCTCACAAAAATTTGCTCAAGGTAAAAACCTATCCTTTTAATCTTTCTCTCTTCTTTGTCTAATGGTCGCGAATGATCTAGTTTCAAGCGAATGCCTTGCTATCGACTTTTGACCCTGAGAGCTTAAAAGATCAGGAAGGCGAAGTTATATTGAAAGTCGAATTTGTGTCGCACTCCGTCGATGCTGACAAATAGAGGGAATATTGGCAGGTTACATGTGGTATCGAAGCTTTGCCAGCCGAATCGTGGTGTCTACCGAGGTGGAAACTCAAAAAGGACGCCCGTAGACCGAGCGAAAGCCGGAGAGGTGGAGTTCCGAATTCTGAAAGCCGGAGAGGACGCTGATTCTCCGCCTCGTGGTTTCTTTACGTGGTACGAGGTGCATTTGTTGCTTTATCGATTGTGGTTCCCCATTCCGGGAGTCATAGTCCAATTTTTGGATCATTATGGTTTATCGATCGGTTAGCTCTCGCCCATCGGTCTCCAACACCTCGTTGGACTTTTGGGTTTGGGTTACGAGCGAGGGATGGACATAAGTGTCGATTATCTATTAGCGCTTTTAACTCCGTCGGTCGTGGGTAAATATCTTCAGTACTGCCTCAAGCCTAGGAAAAATATGGCGGTGATCCAAACGTTTACGTCCTACTTTCATAATTGGGACAAATGATATTTCTTTGTTCGTTTAGACAGTGCCTCTATCGAAAGCTAATACATTTCTTCATTTCAGCTTGAATGGGGTCCCGCGGGTATCGCTTTTGATACTCTAACCATTTTCTTTTCGTTTGTCGATATCGAATAACTCTTTTGTTTCGCAGATTCGAATCCCCTTCCCCTACATCCGGCAGATATCTTCGTTGTTCGGGACCTTCTCGAGGCGTTCCATTCCACTAGGGTTACTTTTCCCCGCAGCGGGTTCGTAACGCATGCCCGCTAATGGGGGCAGCATTGCCGAGAATGGGAGAGGGCCATATGAAGGGCCATGGCACCAACCTTCGGTGCCGTCTTTTGGAGAAGGGCCGGAATGGGAGGCCTTTTTCGCTTCCCTTGATCCCCCGACGTATCAAACTGCGGCTAGCGCGGGATTTGTTAGGTCTGGGATATATGCGGAGGCTTCACGTTTGTGCATTGGGGTTAGTTTTCGTGCATATGATATGATTACAATCGTTCGAGTGATATTGCTCCTAACTTTCAAGGATTTCTTTTTGCAGGGTATCCATGTGATGGATGAGGCCCTTCGGGCGAGCAACCTGGAGGCAGAGACGGCTCGATTGAAAGCCGAGAGACTTGAAGAAGAGAACGCTCGTCTGAAGAAGGAGGTAAAAGCTATTTTGACCCGCGAAAGGGAATTGGCGTGGAGTCAAGCATCGCAGATTCGCTGTGCGTACAGGTGCAGGAAGTGAGAGGTCACCTCGATTGTGCCCGATCGCTCGATTGAGTTTTCGGCGGATTTTGACCAATAAAAGCGTGCTCATCAGACCTTTGGAGAATACCGCGAATGCCGTGGTTCGGTGGGCACATTGTATCGTACCTAACTTTGTAACTACTCCTACGACCTTCAAATGGACAAAATGTCCGGTCACGTGAAGAAGTGCAAGGAAGTCGTGTCTTCGATCCCATCTATCAAAGAGAGGATTCGAGGTCACTAGGCTCCGATTCCCGTTTCTCTCGATTCGGTGGAAGTCGGGGACACTGCTCGGTGTGACGAGGACGCGGTTAATCAAAACCCGGGACCGTATAGCGTATGAAACTTCTCAATCACTGGAAATTACGAGTAGGATTTCTTAGCGAGAAATGTTCGTCTGCTGAGGGAGCGTGTTCCTTATTTATTAGTAGTATTCTGGATAAGTGTTGCCATTTTATGTTTGCCTGGGTTGGCCGTGTGTGGCCTTAAACCCCTTACCTTATAATTTTAGTGTTAATGAATGATGTTTTTCGTTTTGATTTGGTTGCGTATAAGTGGTGTTACGGTTGCGAAGAAAGATCATGAGTCGTTGTTTCATGTCTACTCTTCTGTGAATCGCTATATTCGTTGTTCGTTTCGGATGCAAGTTGTCAAAAGATTTACTCTTTCAGATTTTCTTGAACGTGAGAACATAGGCGAAGAGACAAATTTTGGAATCTCGTACCGGTTAGATACTATGTCTTGAGATGTCTGAGACCATTGTACTAGGTTTGGTGTTATTTGGTGCATAGGGAAAAAACGAGTTGTCGCCTCGTATTTTAACTATTTTCGTTGATCGTTATGTGCATTGCTCGTCCAAGATGTTAAGAACTTTTGTAAACTTTCTTGAGCGTTTAGGTATAAACAAAGAGACATGTTTTAGGATCTCGTATCGGTAAGATATCATGCCTTGAGTTGTTAGAGACTAATGTGTTGGGTTTAGGGCAAGACCTAAGTCTTCTCTCGGTTTTAGGGCGTGCGGTGACTAACTTCGGATTACGTTTCCCATTTTCGATTTCGACCTGGTTCCGTCTCGATAATGAAGTCTGCGATAATTCTCGGTTTATATGACTTGCATCAATCGGGAACCGAGCATCTCTCCAAAGATAGTTTCTAAGTTGTTTGGAAGTGCTTACAAAAATTTCGGATTTCTTTTATAGTGTGCTATTATCCTAGTCGGATGTATGAGAACCCACGAAGAGCAGGTTAATGTGAGTGATTTGTTCGTCTGTGGGGGCCAATCGACGAGCGGGTTGATAGTCTTGCGACTGCCTTTAGAAGCTTTTGATAGAGTTCAGAATTGTGCTCCTCGGAAACTCGCGACGTCTCGCTTTTTCTGGAAGTTTTTCCGTTTTGTGGTAAAATGAGTTATAGTCGATGATTGTTGACAAAGGTCCTCTTGTATGATTTCCGTTTTTGGGTTATACGAAAGAATAAATAGCGAAAATTTATTTTTTGAATCGGATCGAAAAAAGTCGAGTACAAAGTGTGGGAGTATACGAGTATACGTACACCCACTCCCCCTTTTGTTTAAAGAGGGGGACAACTGAACTCTTCTCGCGAGGAGCTGCCTATATACCTCTTTCGAGGATCAAGCCATCTCGTAGTTCAGTTTGTTGTCGTGAGTGATTACTAGTTTGGTAGAGTTGCGTTGGCTGTTTCAGTCTCAGTGACTATAGTTGGGTCGATGGTTTCCTCGGGCGTTGCTTTGTCGGGAGTGTTTGGCTCGGAAGCTTGTTTCCTTCGGAATGAGCTGTTTCCCGAGTTGATGATTCTGGCACGTCTTTCTTCGAAGTGTTTTAGGCTAATTGCTGAGTCGTCTTTATTCATTTGGGTTTGGCCATGGGAGTCATTGCGACTTGTCTTAGCTTATGCTCGGCCAGGAAGCAAAGTCATGACTGTTTCTAGCATCCCCTTATCGTGGAGATTTCGTAGGGGGTTAGGAATTTAACGCCCAAGTGGTAGGTCGACGGGACTACCTTCATGGAGTTTATCCATGGTGTTCCCAATATCACGTTGTAGATGGCAGGGTGGTCGACGACCGCAAAATCGACAACTTTTGTTATCTTCTTAGCTACCACTTGAAGTTTGATCTATCCGAGTCATTGAAGTTGTACCTGAGAAACCCTTGAGCGGTCTTAGAGTGGGTATGACCTCGCATAACACGATATTCATCCTGTTGAGAGTATCACGGAAGATGATATCGATGGTACTTCCCGTATCAATAAGGACCCTGGCGACTTCAAGATCTTTTATGACAAGGTCAATCACGAGAGGATCATTATGGGGTTTGTCGAGTCCAACAGTTTCGTGTTCCTCGAAAGTGATGGCGTTACTTGCGGTGTCGCCTGCGGTGTCGAGTGGCGCAGTCCACTTCGTACTCGACTCAGCCTTTCGGTGATATGCTTATATCGATGAGACGGTGTCGCGAAAGTATTGCGACCCCCGATGATCATATTCACTCAGCGACGATTTGAGTTGTTGCCTTTGTCGTTAGGCCTCGTTCCGTAATTCCCATCCACTTGGGTTACTTAAGTCGCGACATCTCCAGTGGGTACTTTCTCGGTCCTGAGTGGGCGATCTGTATCGCGTATGAGGTCTTTTATGCTGGTTACGACTTAGATTTCCCCTGCGAGCAGTTTCGCTGTTAACCTCGCTCCGAGAACTTTGCTGTTCGCGGTTGAGTGACCCTTCGTTTGTTGAAACTTGTAGAAGGTGCTTTCGTCATACGACGAGTTCCGCATCTAGGTGTTCCCCGATGTCCTACCTTGTTCAGTCGGGGAATTGATAGCGTAGTTGTGCGCCCCTCGGACGCCTTCTCCCTCGTGATGGACGTACTTGTTGTTATGAGGGACCTTCTTTTTTGATTTGTGTTCAGAGATTAAGTCTTTCGAAGACGCCTTCGCAGGTTTGTGTTTCTGCGATAGAACTTTCATCTCTTCTTCGATGATGATGATATCCGTGGCCGTATGAAGCGCGTCCTGAATAGTGTGTGGTTTTACGAGAGCTATCCACTTTCTAAACTTTGACTTGTACCAGAGACTCTTCCTACGTGCGTCTACCGCCACTTTGTCGCTGATCCCCCTGACTCTCGATATTACTATTTTCAACCTGCTCATGAAATCTCGGAGAGATTCATCTTCTCTTTGAGACATGCTCCATAGGTCAACATCGGAAGTTTCTCTATCCATGAACATGGAGTACTGTTTGAGCAATTCTGAGGAGAGTTGACGGAAACATCCAATGGAGTTTCGCTTTAAGCGGGAGAACCATTCGAGGGATGCTCCTTGGAGATGGTCGACGAATAGGTGGCAAAAGCCAGCGTATTTTTTGCCGTCCTTGAGCATGGACCTCACCATTGCGATCTGGAAAGTCTGCAGGTGATTTCTTGGATCGAAATTTGATGCAGCACAGCTGGTGCTAGAAGCTGGATTGGAGCTCAGCTCAAGTGACGATGAATTGGAAGATGAAGAGAAGTCAAGTTCAAGTCTGGAACCACTCGGGTTGCCCAAGGGTCCAATGACAAGATCACAAACCGGGAGACGTGAAGAGAGACTTCAGGCTTTTGTTATCACCTAACCAAATTCGATGGAGGCTGGTTTAGATCAGCAAATTTATCAGACATTCAATTACTCGGTTTTATCTGGTTTAAATTAAGTTGGGCCTTTAATTAGATTAGGATTTGGGTTTTAATTAATTTTGGGTTAGTTTGGTTAGGTTTATGCGAAAATCATTAACCAATTTAGGTTAATATTTTCGACAAAGGGGTTTAGTAGTTTAGGTTAAATACTTTCTTTCTGCAGACTTTGTAGAATAACGCATCTTTTATCAAAAACTTTAGAAACCATTGTTTCTTATTTCTCAGTGATTGAGAGCTTTTGTTCAGCATAGAACAACCCTACAACTGCAGAGTTCATTCTCTAATAGTTGCTTCTTTGTGATCCTTAAAGGAGTTCAGTCTACCTGATCCAAAGATATCATCTATCCATCGAATTCACCCATCAAAAATCGGCCATCCTATTTGATCCATTNGCCATCCTATTCGATCCATTTCTTTCAAAACAAACAGAAAAGAAAAACAAAGAAAAGTCTATTGATCTCTGATTTCCAGCAACAAAAGGGACTAAAAACCTCCCAGATCTAAGCGGAAACGCATCAAGTGGTATCAGAGCCACTGGAACAGAGATTGATTCGATAAAAACAGCCCTAAAATCGGTGAATTCTATCCTATTTTGTCCGATATTTTTTTCTGTTTTGGGAAACGCTCTCTTTTCTATCTAATCTAATTGTTGCAAGGGCTATTAAGATACAAATTCTCATTTAAAAATCTGAAGAAAAAAACCTGAAGAGAAATCCAGGTTCTTGTGGTAAAGGGATTGCAGCTGCAATTTCCGCTACAAGTTTCAGCCTTTGCAACACCAACTCTTAATTCTTTCTATCTCTTGGGGTAGGGAATTTAATTATGTAGTTGGTTTGATCCTTGCTGAACTTAGGTGTTCTTCACAAAATTTTCAGACCTAAAACCCTAAGAAAATCGTGAGAGAGAGAGAGAGAGAGAAACACTGCTTAGGCTACTATTTCTCTAACTCTAATTCTTTTGTTTGAGTTTTGTTGAAANAATTTTCAGGTGCTGTTCGCGAATTCCTGCTGAAAATTCATCAGAATTTTCGGATCTCTTTTGGAGAAAGCTGCTGGGAATTTTTGCTAACCTTAACCTCTTTGACGTTTGTGGGTTGTTTCAGGGTTTTACTAAGGAAAACCGCAGAAAGTTGTTGGAGTCTCTCGACAAAATTGCTGGAATTTCAACCTGAAATTTTCGGCCACTGCTGCTGTTACGTGCTGGAAATTTTTCTAACACTAATTTCTTGTCGTTTTTGGAAGTTGTCTTGTAGATCCTTTGCTGGAAATTTTCGGACACATTGCAGGAACTTTGCTGGAAGTTTTTGTGATAATTGTTGGAGATTTCTCT